>JAJEJO010002595.1:243213-265039 GCA_020662805.1 Glaucomys volans
GAAGCTGAACGAGGGTGCTGTGGCTGGGCTGGATCTGGGCGTTTAGCCGACCCCCAGTCCTGGAGGCTTCGCACCAGCTCATCTGATTCCTGGAGCCACTGAGGACCTGACGCTGTGCCTCATGGAGAAGAGATTCACTCTGAGTTGGTAAAGCTGCTGAGAGACAGGAGGGTCCAGGAGGCCCCCTGAAATGTGCAGGCAGGAGCCCCACCTCTCCTCAGGAGCAAGGCGGTGTGGCCCCTGACACCGGTCCCCGCCCTCTGGGGGACCAGGCTCTCGGGAGATAGGTAGAGACCCAGGCAGGTAGGAAGGCCTATGCAGGCCCTCGTCCTTGGCTTTTTCACTGGGTGTGGACCAGAGCTCAGCTGGGAGCCAAGCAAGCAGGGGCCAACTCGCAGTGGCATTGGTGCCAGGGGCACGTGAGTCCTCTGCCCAGCCAGGCACAGGCAGCTGCCCTGGGCAGCCTCCCAGAGGAACTGGCATTTGAGCTGAGGCAGGGAGGGTGTGGAGGGGCTACCCCTAGAGATGGAAGGGAAGAGCCCGCGAGGCTGTGGAGCAGCAAGGCCCAGGCTCAGAGGCAGAGCCAGCCAGCACAGCAGTGGACAAGACCAAGACCCAAGTGGGGCTGGATGGCCCAGAGCCAACCACGGGAGGAGTGAGTGGGCTTCCCTCTCGGCATCACAGCAGCATTGGGAAGACGCAATATCTCACCTCTGGGCTAGAAAAGCCCCGCTGTCTCTTGTGTGGAGAATGACAGGCGAGAGGGCCCTGCACACCATCGGGAAGCAGGTACCTGTCTGCAGGAGCTCGCCTGGCAGGTGAGCAGAGGTGCGGGGCCCACTGACAGGTGGCGTCAAGGCAGGAGGAGACACAGGACAACCCATGGGTTCCTTGCCTGAGTGCTGGAAGGAGGGTGCACCGCTCCAGATGCAGCGGCAGACAGAGCTTCTGTTAATGTCACCAGAGGAAATGGGACACACAGAATCACTGCCCAGGAAAAGGGGCAAAGGAGCAAACACAGAAATGGCAATGCAGGAATACCTCCAGGACGGGGTGCCGTTGGCCTGCTGCCCCTGGGCCTGACCACAGGGCCAGCTCCCTCCAGTGGGGATCAGGAGCCAGGAGGGGCAGAGCAGGGGCTGCTCACAGCCAGAGCTGTCCCTGTGTGGGTCACGAAGCACCAGCCGGACCAAGGGCCTGGGGCCAGCCCTGTTGCACTGGGCTGCCAACCGGGATGGTGACTGCCAGGCCCCAGGGCTCCCTGATCGTCCCATAGCCTCAGCAAGAAGGAGGCGTTCAGGCCTCTGGACAGCTCCCACCCCACTGAGAAAGCCGCCAGGGCCCCTGAGGGAGGCCTGTTTCACAGCAGAGTGACCCTGGTGGTTGGACTCCTGTCAGAGGCAGAACTGAGTGGAGGGCAGTTCTGAAGGAGGGGGCCAGCTGCAGGAGCTCAAGCAGCAGTGCCCACTGGCTGCCCACAGGCCACTGGACCTCAAGACAGTCATGGAAAATCTGGAAAGAAGCCACGTCTCCCCCAGCTGGGGCCACGTGTCCGTCACACTGGACCTGTCAAGCAGGCCGGCTGACTCAGGAGAGCACAGAGCCAGGACCCTGCGAAGACCCTCCTCCCTTCACCAGCCCCTGCCCAACAGCTGGGGCCACCCATGCACAGCTGGGAGGAAGGTGTCGCTGCTGCGTGACGTCCCCTGCTCAGCAGTTCGTGCCAGCCTCGGCCTCCTCTATGACAGGCCATCACCCTGTTTTATAGATGGAGAAACGCAGGACCAGTGACGTCTCCCAAACCAGGAAGTGCCCGCAGCCCTGGGCCTCAGCAGGGCCCTTCCACAGCCCGATGCTGCGCGCCCTGAGCTCCGGGGAAAAGGCCCTGCTGGGTCCCCTCACGGCCCGACCCTCTGCCCAAGGACAAAGGGGAACCTGAGCCTGCTTGGCCAGGACAGACCCCTCAGCATGGCAGGGTTGGGGGAAGCACCAAGGTTTCATGCTCCTTCAGCGGAGCTCTGGCTCCAGAGGCAGGTCTGTCCCTCAAGTCACCACAGGCCATGCTGCCCTCGGGTCACCAGTGGACCCAGCTCTGCCCCACCGCCACCCCGTCCTCCCTCCTGAAGGCTGAAACTGGGGACTTGCAGGGGCAGTGGTCATGCCTCCCCCCAGCACAGCGTCTCCACCAGAGGGCAGCCCAGCCCCACTCACCAGGTTGGGGAAGGCTCTGGCCAGGGCCCACCAGGAAGCCAGGAGGCTCAGGCCTGTCTGGGGCCCAGGCCTGCCTGCAGTTGTGATGCCCCGTCCTGGGCCAGAGCCTGGAATCCCATAGGACGTTTCAGGAGGCTCCCCCAGGCCCTGGCGGCCTGCATGTCCTGGTAGTAAGGACCCAGCCGCCCTCAGCTCGGCCTGTCTGCAAACCCTTCACCAAGCCCCTGCACACACCCCTGGCTGGCCTCTGACCCTGTGGCTGACCAGCTGGGGCAGGAGCCCTGGGCAGTGTCCGGGGGAGGGAAAGAGATGGTCCCCAGCCTCTGTCTGCACCACGTTGGCCTGTGGCCCAGATGCTCGCGTTGCATCAGGAAGCGATGGCAGCGGCAGCCAGGGACAGAGTGACCAGGGGACCCAAGTCTGCACCCATGGGCCCTGTGTTCCGTGTCCCTCCAGCTACCTTGTTCAAGCCCTGGTGTGACTGAGGGAAAGCACCCCGACTGTGGACCAGCATGGACAAGAGCCCTTTCCTTTAAGAATGATCTTGGGGGCACAGAGCGGGTGACATGGCCCTTGCCACGGTGCTGGTTCTCGTCTGCAGCTCCCTGTGGCTCAGCCGACCTCGCCTGCCATCTCCAGGCTTCCCCTCTTCCCAGACAGGAAACGCACCCGTCCCCTCCCGGCCTGGCACCCCTCCTTCTTTCTCTTCTGTAAATCTGACTCTGGGGACCTCACATGAAAGGAATCTCAGAGACTGGGCCCTTTGCATCGCGGCGTCCTCGGGGTGCATCCTCGGGGTCCGTCCTTGCTGCAGCATCGTTGGAATCCTTTGTGTGGCTGGGTAACATTCCACTGTGGGTGTACTTCCCTTTGGGCAGCACTGGGGATGGGGCCCAGGCTTGCTCCACCCCTCTGCTGCCTACCCGACCTTTAAAATTTTTTTTAATTTGAAACAATGTCCAGTGACTTGTTGTCCCCCTGCCTCAGCCTCCCCAGGAGCTGGGATCACGGGTGTGCACCACCCCTCCTGGCCCCGTTCGATTTTTTGTGTTGATCCAGGGCCTTGCTGAGTTGCTCAGGCTGGTCTCAAACTTGTGATCCCCCTGCCTTCGCCCCCAGAATGGCTGGTGTGGCCATCACACACAGCTCGGGAGGCATCGTCTTTTCCCCTGGCGGTGGTGCCTTGGCTGCTGTGGGGCTGCTGTGAGCTAGTGAGCTGCTCCCTCTTGCGGACCCTGCTCTGTAGTCTGGGCCGCCCTGCGGTGACGTGGCTGCCTGGTGTGGCTTCTGATTCTTTGAGGAGCTGCCAGGCTTTTCCGTGGTGGCTGCACCTTTTCTGGTTCCCACAGAGGTGCACAGGGAGCCGATTTCTGCACCTCCTGCCCACACTTCCTTTCTGACTTTGTCAAAGTCGCCATCCTAACCAGTGTGAGCCCTGTGAGCGGTGGCCGGCAGGGACAGGGCCAGCCCCCTCGGCCCTCGCCCTCCCCGGCAGGAGGAGGCTCTGCTCCTTCTCTTGCTGTCTGTCCATCCTTCCCGCCCCCTCTGGCCGGGCCCCTCACACCGAAGCCCTCTCTTCTGCTAGGCTTGTGCTGATTCTGTGCAGAGCCCAGTGCTCAGCTGCCCCGGGGAAGCCCCCCAGGCCCACCGGCAACACTTCCCCCTTATTTCAGGTGCCACTTTGTTTTCTGAAAAGGCTGAGAAGTAGCAGGTCCTCCCCCTCCTCCTGCCCCGGGCTGGGCCTCCCACCCATTCTTCACATGGTGGCAGTGACATGGGAAGACTTAGAGGTGCCCCAAGGCACAGGGCAGCCCTTGGCAGCAGCAGCATTCCGGGAGTCCTTAGTGGACCCGCAGCGGGGCACTGGGGAGAGGGGCCTGGTGGAGGGGCCGCCTCGTGTTGGCTGAGGCGCAGTGGGTCTGCGCCAGGCAGGGCTCTCGGAACCCCTCCAGGCTGGCCCCCCAGACTGCACCTTGCCTGCAGCGGTCTCCAGCCTCCTCACTGGCGTCTGTGGGAACACTGCTCCAGGGAGGCTCAGAGGCAAATGGAGACAGAGCCTGAAGCCCCCTCCCGCATCCTGTGCCACTGTCCTTGGGTCGGAAGGGCCAAGCCCATGAAGGCAGGGCTTGTGACTCCAGGATGCATCCACACAGGTCCTGGGCAGAACTGGGGTGTTGGAGCATCTGTGCCCAGTGGTGTCCTTCCATGGAGTGGCCATTCCACACTGACCCATTCCACCTGCCATAGTCAGCATGGGAACTCTTCGGGCAGTGCTTGTGCCAGGCTCAACGTCCCCACAGCACGTGGGCATCAGTGATGTCGGGACAGCAGATCTGCTAACAGGAAATCCCAGGAATGTGCAGCAGGACCAGAAGGTCACGCAGCTCCCCATGGATCCCGCTGTTCGTTGGGAAGTGAGAGGGCCACCTGTCCTTGGTGGCTGAGGCGTGGTCCACATCCCACCACCATGCCCAGGCCCAGGAGGAAGGTCCCAGCCTCTCCTTGCATGGAATGTACCCATGGGGAACTGGGAGGCCCTGATCTCAGCAACAGGCCTCACCCGCTCAGGTCCGAGGCTCGGCTGTGATTGAGGACAGTTCCTTCCTTCAGAACAGGCTCACCCCGTTCACCCTCTCCACCCCTGCCAGGCCCTTCCTGCTGTGATCAGCCAGGTTCCTGGCACCCAGGGAGGGCAGAAGCGGGCAAGAACCTTGAGAGATGGACTTCTGACCAGGATGGACCTGGGAAGGGAGGAATGGCAGCTGCAGAGTCACTACTGATTAAAATGTGGGGAGAAAACAAGCATCAACTAACCGGAAAGTGCTTCCTGACACCAGGTGCTTGGCCGTGCCTGTCACCGCACCACCTCGGGAGGCTGGCAGGAGAAGGGCAAGTTCAAGGCCAGACTCAGCAACTTAGCAAGGCCCTCTCAGAATAAAAAGGGCTGGGGTGTGGCTCAGTGGTCGCACAGCCCTGGACTGGCTTCCCAGTACTGCAAACAGAAAGTGCTTCCTGAGATGGAGCCAGATACTTGTTCTCATGATTCGTCCAGACTCGGTTTGACCGCGGCTAGACGGTGCCCATCTGCATCCCAGCCAGGCAGCACTGCTTGCCAGTGTCGCAAGGAAGTCGCTGAACAAGTATCCTGTCCCTGGGCTGCACTCAGCCTGCCCTGGGAGCCAGGAGGGACTCCCAGGAGCCCAGCACGGCTGTGATATCACAGCCGGCTGCAGCTGGGCAGGGCAGGGCAGTGTTGGCGGGCACCGCCCTCCCTCCTGAGTGGCCTTGGCAGCCACAGGAACCCTGCGCCTCACGCTCACACACACACCCGTTCCTTGGTGTTGGCTCTCTGCTCCCCAATCTGTTTTATGTTGGGTGTAGGTCTTCCCTGGCTGTCCCTGTCATCGTCACCACCCTCCTGTGTCCCCCCACTGCACACCCGTCCTCACCTGGGTGTTAGGCAGCAGCACTACTGGGAGGCAGGAGAACCAGTGGTTCCCACCCCAGGGGCTTGGGTCAGCAGCATTGTGTCCCACCCCTGGCCTGGCCTGGGGCTGAGGCTGCGTGTCGGAGCCCACCCTGGGCGCTGTGCTGGACCACGCCTGGACCCCCAAGGAGCCAGAGGTGCGGCAGGAAGGAGGTAACTGCTCTAGGGCACTTGGCTCTCAAGTCCAGGCCAGCCTTGCTCAGTTGCACCTTGGGCTGCTTCAAGGTGACCAAGGTGGCCAAGGGACCCGCGTCCACAGTGTAGTGAGGAACCTCTCCACACCCGGGTTGAGACACGGGTGTGTACAGTTCCTGCTTTGGGCGTGCATGAGCTCGCAAGCAGGAGGTGTCTGAGCCTGGGGTTCAGGGTTAGCCGACTGCGTCAGCCCCGCGCCCTGCCCAAGCCCCAGAACCACGGCAAGAGCTCAGATTCCACGAGTGCCACTCGCAGACACCCCCCTCAGCAGTGGCGGCAGGCGCCCTGGACGGTGGGCACCTCTGGCCCTGAGCGCTTCTCCCCGCCTGCTCTGCTGCCTGCCCGCAGCACCGTCAGGGTCCTGCCTCCTTGCCCGGCTCCTCCTGCTGGGGGGCCCACCAGTGGACGAGCGGGGGCTCCGCCTCTCCCTCTGAAGGCCCACGGGGCGGGGCGGGGCCGGGCAGGTGAAGAAAGGGAGTCTGGGAGCTGTCTGCAGAGCCCTCTGCCTGGAGGCAGTGTGCCTGTCCCACGGTGTCCCTGCAGACCACGAGGGTTCACAGCAGCCACCTCCACCGGAAGGAGGAGACCAGGGACAGGAGGACAGCAGTCCCACGAGGGGATGGGAGGCCACTCAGGAGGAGGAGTGAATGCAGGCCTGTGGCCCCTCTGTGGGAAGTGCAGTCACATGACCAAGAAAGCCAGGCCAGGGTGAGGACACGGCAGGCTCCCAGCAGGGCACGGCCATGCGGCAGTAAGCCCCAGAGCCCACCCCAGCATCCAGCCCCAGGCCCTCTTCCCTCGTCCACGTAGCCCAGCTCTGGGCCCTCAGGTCCACGGCTGCCCGGATGGGAAGGACTGCCGGGGCTGGGAGCCCGAGTAAGCCGCACTCTTGTATCAGAGGACCATGGCGCCGGGCAATGAGTGCCGCCCCGCACTCCAGGAAGACAGCCGGTGGGTGAGTGGGAATTAGGAGCTGTCCCTGCTGGACTCAGATCTCAGGTCTCGGTGCTGGAAGGACAGGGCCACCATGGGGCTCCTTGAAGCCCCTGCCAGGGATGGCTTGCCCGCTCTTGGGAGGAAGACTGCTCAGATCAGAAAGGGGTGAGGTCCGAGGTGCCAGCAGAGAGCTGCCCTCCTGCTGGTGTGGCCTGGCTGAGGACCTCTCCACGCTTGTCTCTGAGTGGGATCCATTCCAAGTCGCCAGGTGCTGGCTGGTCCCCAGGGCCCAGGGAAAGCTCTCTTTCTCAGACTTCAGGGGGTCAGCCCTCTGTGGCCACATCCTTCGCGGGGTCTGTGCAGCCTCAGCCTCCCGGTCCCTGCAGGCCTACGGGTGCCACACCACCCCATCCCCATTCTGCTGTCCGGCTGCCCCTCAAGGGCCACCCTTGGCTGCCCTCCCTTCAGTGTCCATGTGTCCCAGGGCTGGAGCCTCAGCACTGGGCAGCCCGGGGCCCAGGGCCGGGTAGAGAACCTGGAGCCAGTTAACCTCTGCAGAGGGGGGACAAGTGGAACCGCTTGACCGTCTCCCCTGCAGAAGTGATTCATAGTCAGACAAGACACCCTTCCCTTGAGACGTCCACGGACATGCTCCTCCTGCCCTTTCACCTCATGGTTCCACTCTGTGGTGTGTGTGAGCTGGAGGCCAGTGTGTTGCGAGGGGTGTGTGGGGCGCAGGGGCCTCCGGGCCCAGGGCACCTGTGTTCACACTGTTTTAAATATTTTTTAGATGTCGATGGACCTTTGTTTTATTCATTTATTTTTATGTGGTGCTGAGAATCAACCCCAGTGCCTCGCATGCTAGGCAAGCGCTCCGGCTCAGCCCCAGCCCAGCCCCACGTGCTGTGTTTGACGGCCTTTCCATTGAGGAGCGTCAGCCTAAGGGGGCAGACGTGCACCTGTGCTGGCACCTCAGGGGTCAGTGGGGTCTGGGCTCTGCGGGATGCGACCCCAAAGCTGTGTCTGATCAGAGTCCTCGGCGTCCTGTGCTTGTTCTTCCTGGCGTGTTAAAGCTAAAGGCCAGCAGATTAGCCAGCGTGCTAGCAAAACAGCACCTTGCCACCCAGGAAAGCACCAGCCTTGGGTCCTGGAGGCTTGGAGCTGTGCAGAGGCCCCATCCCTGTGGAGCCAACCTCTGAGGCCATCCTGTCCTCTCTGCAGGGACAGTGGCACAGTGATGTCTTCAGTGGGCTGGGCAGCATGGCCCACTCCTCAGGAGTCACCTACCATGGACTGTGGATCAACGGCCACCCAGTGGGTAGGTGTCCCCAGCCTTCCCATTGGCCTTGGGTCTGCTGTGGGACCATGTCTGGGGCTGGCCTCGTTCCCTCGCAGGTGGCCCTGGGAAGGCTCACTGGGGTGCTGGGCCACAAGCACACTGGGCAGGGTCTGGGATGCGGTGGACTCCAAAGTCCCTTCCCTGTAGGGAGAGCACGTTGTGGTTTGATTTCAGAAGGGCTGTGGACATGGAGAGGCCTCAAGTCGGGGTCCGGGGTCCTGCTGCGGCAGGGCCTCCACCACAGAGCCCTCTGCCACAGCCCCCGCCCCACTAGGGGATCACCCAGCCTCGGTCTGCCTCCCTGGTAGCTCTATACTCTGATGTGACCACAGGGTGGCCCATGGCCTACAGAGGGGCTGGCCACCTCCCTGGGCCCCCCTTTCTGCTCCTCTGTTGCCCCCGGTGGCACCTGGCAGGCCTGTGCACCAGCCGGGCTCCTGCACTTGGGCTTGATGTCACGAGCTGTCTGCTGGCCAGCTCCTCTGACGGGGCAGGGGAGGGCTGGAGCCACGGGGTCGGCCTCCCAGCACTGACACTGTGCTCCGCCCTCGCCCAGAACAAGCCTCGAGGATTGCGATCCTGGGTCCGGAGGTGCTGGAAGTGGCCCAAGGAGCCCCCTTCACGCTGCGGGTGCAGCTGCAGCAGCAGCAAGGGGACCTTGCCAAGAGTAAGCACCCAGGACAGCGCCCGCGCCCTTCTGAAGACCAGAGGCCTCGGGTTCATGGGCAGCACACACCCAGGCGAGATACCTCTGGTGCTTCCTGGCATCAGTGGTGACTGTGCCGAAGTCACTGGCCCAGACCCAGCAGAAAGAGCAGCATGTCACCCTCCCGCTGGGGGCAGTCTGGTGTGCACACGTGTGTGTGTGTGTGTGTGTGTGTGTGCGCGCGCGAGAGTGTGCACGTGCAGGCTGTTGCCCGAGGTCAGCACACATCTCAGAACACACAAGAGGGAAGAGGTGCTGCCAGTCGGGCTGAGTGAGTCCGCATCTGGGGCAGCCAAGGAGGGTGATGTCCCGCTGCTTTTTAGGACCTCAGCCCCTCCTGCTGCGGGATGGGCCTGCGGACCTCCCAAAGCCTCCCAGTGCCTGCGGCACCTCGGGCGTAGCAGGCTGCAGTCAGGACGCCTCCCGTGAGGCGTGTCAGACACCCTCGGCCACCACCCATCATGGTCTTTAATCAGCTTTCAGATCTGGGGGCCACCACCACACTCAACTCACTGTCTGAGCATCTCCCTCCCCCGGAAAGCCCCCTGCTCACAGCCTGCCCGCCCCGCCCCCCCCGGCAGCTGCAGCCTGCCCTGACTGCAGATTCCCCCTTTCTGGGCACTTCGTGCGGGTGGGAGCGGCCACCCGTGGCTCATGCCCTGTCCTCTCTCCTGGACAGTGTCGGGCTCCTTCGTGTGCCCATTCCTCAGGGCCTTCCTTCCTCCTGGAGCGGCACCCATGGGGGACATCCGGGCTGTCGTGGACGGTGCCACCGGGAACACTGCACAAAGCTCTGTGGAAGCACTGGTCTTGCTTTCTCCTGGGTTCACACCTCTACGTGGAATCTCGGGCCGTGTGGTAGACTCATGTTCAACTTTGAAAGAAACTGTGCTCCATTTCCAGAGGGGGCACCTCTGCAGTCCCTCCAGGGTGCATGCCCTCTGGTTGCTCCACCTCCTGGCCAGCTTGGCATTCTCTGCCTGGCTGCAGCCGTGTCCCCAGTGCTGCCTCCTCGCAGCTGGGTCGCCTTTCCCTGACCAGCGATGCAGGGAAGCTCCTCATGGGCTGATTGGCTGCTCGTGAATCCTCTTTGGAGAAGTGTCTGTCCAAACGTTTTTCCGCTTTTAAAATCCTGGGCTGTTTGTGCTCTTGTTTTTGACTTAGAGTTCTTCGTGAGCACAAGCCCTGTATCAGATCCGTCTTTGCAGACGACCTCTCAGTCTGTGCTCCTCTTCTCATTTTCTAAACGCTGTCTTTTCCACAAAGTTTTAAATCTTGATAAAGTCCAGCTCACCAACTTCTCTCATGGATCAGAATTTTGGTGCTGTAACTAAGAATCCTCTACCTAACCAAGTACACAAAGACTTTCCCATTTTCTTCCAGAAGTTTTATAGTTCTAGTTCTGCTATTTAGGTCTGTGATCCATTTGGGACTGGTTTTTGTGGATAAAATAAAGGTCTGAATTTGTCCTCAGCACCATTTGTTGGAGAGACTGACCTTTCCCCCCATCCTTAGTGGGAGGTCAGTTCACCCCAAGAACAAAGGTGGCTGCCTGGACTGGGTTGGTCAGTTCACCCTAAGAACAAAGGTGGCTGCCTGGACTGGGTTGTCGCTCTGATCTGTGTGTCCATCCCATAAGGTAAACCCTGTCTCTGCCAGGCCCTCGCCATCTTGATCATCGTAGCCTTCACTCCACTTAGAAATTGGAGACATCTCCATCCTTGTTTTTCCTTTTCAAAATGATTTTGGCTATTCTGGGCCCTTCTTGTTTCCATGTGAATTTTAGGGTCGACCTGCCAATGTCCACTGGACTCCACTGGGGACTGGGCTGCATCCTGGGGAGGACCGCCATTCCAGTGGCTCCCCACGTGTTCAGAGCTCTGCTTTCTCTCCCCGTGTTTGGGGTTTCCATGCGCAAGTCTTGTGCCTTTTGTTAAATGGATCATTAATAATTTGATATTTATTATGAGATGTTTGGTTAAATTGTTGATTAATGTAATCATTGATGGTCACTCATGAATTTCTCTGTTATGTTCTTTTTGTGCTATTGTGAGTGGGATTTCCTAAACTTCATTTCAAACACTGGCTGCAATCGAGTTTTTTGCGTGAATCTTGTGTCCTTCAACTTGGTTGGACTCAGTTATCAGTTCTGGGTTTTTCTGAGGTTTCTTTAGGAGTCTGAGGGATTGTGCTTTCTGGCCCCTCTCAGTCTGAGGACGCTGTGCTGTGCTCTCCACTGCTGGGCCTCACATTTCCACAGGCAGAGCGGGAGGCCCCACTGCAGCGCAAACTCACCAGCAGGACGTCCTCTTGGTGGGAAAGCGCCCTCACTGAGGTTTTGATTTGCATTTACCTAAAAGCTCACAATGCCGAACATCTTTTCAGGTGCCTCTTCCCCATTTGTGTCTCTTCGGAGAAATGTCTGTTCAGCTCCTTTGCCCATTTAAAAAAATGGGGTTACTTAATCTTCTTGTGCATTTTTAAGAGTTCTTTCCATGTTCTAGATTAAATCCCTTACCAGATACCTGCTTTGCAGACATTTTTTCCCCTTTTTATGGGCCATCTTGCAGTTTCTTGATGGTATCCTTTGAAATACAAAAGTTGTCTGTTTTGTTGTTTTACTGGGGACTGAAGCAGGGGTGCTTCACCACTGAGCCAAATCCCCAGCCCTTTTCATTTTGAAACAGGAGATTACTATTTTGACCAGGCTGGCCATGAACTTGCCATCGTTTTGCCTCGGCCTCCCTAGTTGGTGAGATTACAGGTGTGGCCACTGTGCCCAGCCTTATTTCCTTATCTCTGCTTACTTTAGATTTAATTTGCTCTCCTTTTTTCTAGTTCCATAACGTGGAAGCTAAGGTTGCTCATTTCACACTTTTCTTTTCTAATATAAAGGGTCATTGCTGTGAATCCCCCGGTACTGCGTTAGCTGCATTCTGCAAATTTTGAGCTGCAGTGTCTTCATTTTCATTCCGATTTCTTTTTTGACCCATGAATTATTTAGAAATGTGTTGCTTCATTTCCAAATATTTAGGGATTTTTTAGAGATCTTTCTGCTACTGAATTCTAACTTAATTCCATGTGGTCAGAGCCATACTTTGTATGTTTTGAATTCTTTCAAATTTAGTTGAGACTTTTTATGGGTCTATTTTAGTGAACGTTGTGTGCACTTGGGAAGAATGCACATTCTTTTGCTGGATGGAGTACTGTGTAAATGCCAATCAGGCTAACCTTGTTCTTACAGGCTGAGCATCCCTAATCCAAAAATCTAAAATCTGAAATCCAAAACTTTTTGAGGGTCAACATTTTAGATTTCAGAGCATTTCAGATTTTGGCTTTTTGCATTAGGGATGCTCAGTAGGTAAAGTCCTTTCAAATATTCCAAAATCTGAAAAACTCCCCAACCAGAAAGATTTCTAGTCCCCAGCATTTTGTGCAAAAGATACTCAGCATGCACTGCCATTTAAGTTTGGTGTCTCTTGCTGGTCTTTTGTCTGCTTGTTCTGTCAAATACTGAAAGTGGTGTAATGACATCTCTCAGCATAATTAGGATTTGCCCATCTGCCATCTTTTCTATCCATTTCTGCCTCTGTACTTTGAAGCTGGTATTGGGGTATGAGTGCTTCGGGTTTTAGGCCATCTGATTACTTGATTCCTTGTCACTGAGGAAAGACCCTGGCTGGGTCTTTGCTCTGATACCCACTTCCTGTGACATCAGTACCACAACTTTTTCTTCCTTTGACTGTGTTAACCTGGTGTCTTGACCTGCCCTTGACCTGTCCTTGACCTGCCCTTGCCTGACCTATTTATCTTACATTCACAGTGTGAATTGGGAGGCAATATATAGCTGGGTCTCACTTTTGATTCAGTCTCTAGTAGTCTCTGCTTTTTAACTGAAGTTTTATACCTTTTACATTTGATGCAGTTATTGATATAGTAGATTCCCATTCTGCTGTTTTTTAACTTGCCCAGCTGTTCTTCCTTCTTATGCTCTCTTTCTGTTGTGAGCTGAATGTTTTTATACTTCTCGTTGCCTTTTCTGTTGGCTCATTCACTGTGACGCTTTTTCTGTCACTTGAGGGTTGCTCTAAGGTTGACAATGTCATTTTATTGTGACCTACCACAGTCACCTTCAAGCTATTTCATACTAGTTCACACATCAGAACTTTGTGATGGTCTCCTTTCTTCTCCACTCCCAAGCTTTATGCTAATGTTTCGATACATTCTTTACATCCACATATACGATGACCTCCATAACACAGTGCTGTGTTGTTTTTGGTGAAAAGACGACTTGTCTTTTCTTTGCGGCAGGGATTGAACCCAGGGGCCTAATCACTGAACAACATCCCCAGGTCTTTTTATTTTTTATTCTGAGACAAGTTCTCCTTAAATTGCTTAGGGCCTCACTAAGTTGCTGATGCTGGTCTTGAACTTAACAGTCCTCCTGCCTCAGCCTCCTGAGTTGCTGGATTTATGGGCATGTGCCACAGTGCTCACCCACTTATTTTTTCAATAGTATTTCATAAACAGAGAAAAAAATCTCATCTACGCACTTAATTCCTATGTCTGGTTCTTCTTGTTCCTTCTTGTAGATCCAGATTTCTATCTGGTATCATTTTCCTTCTGCCTGAAGGACTTACTCCTCAGCATTTCTTGTAGTACAGGTTTGCTGCTGATGAATTCTTTCGGCATTTGCATGTCTGGGAACGTCTGGATTTCACTCTCAATGAAAGCCACCTGCCCTGGCACGAGCTCTCAGTGTGTTGAAGTCCTCTCTCCATTGCTTTCCAGTTTGCATCATCTCCCAGGAGAGGTCTGCTGTTCTCCTTGTCTCTATCTCTCTGTCAATCATGGCCCTTCACTCTGGTGACCTTCGAGATTTTCCCTTGGTTGCAATTTGATTATGATGTGATGTGGGATTATTTTCTTTGTGTTTCTTATGCTTGGGTTTCACTGAGCTCCTTACACCTGTGAGTTTATAGTTTTCATCAAATTTGAAAGTTTTCAGCCATCATTTCTTCTCATATTTTGTCTATTGCAGCCTCTCCATGTATTAGCCATATGTCAGGCCGTTTGCAGGTTTCTCCCTCCTTTCCTTCCTTTTTTCCCCTTCTTCCTTTCTTTTTTATTCTCTTTTCTCTCAGTGTTTCATTTTGGAGGGTCTCAATAGCTGTATTTCCAAGTTCAGAAATCTTTCCTTCTGTGTCTGTTGAGAATCAGTTTCTTCATCTCACATTTTGTCCTGCTCACGTCTAGATGCTCAGCCTGGTTCTTTTTGTTTTCTGCATCTCTTCACCACCGAACCCACTAAGCGTGGCTGTAATAACCACCTTTCTAATGTCCTACTGCTGAAGCTAGCACCATGGCAGTTTCAGGGTTGTTTCAACAGGTTTATTTTTCTCCTCCTTATGGTCCACATTCTCTTGCGTTTTTTGCATGCTTGGTAACTTTGATTGGATGCCAGACATTGTAAATTCTGCCTTCTTGGAACCCAGATACTTTTGTATTCCTATAACTGTACTTGAGTTTGCTCCAGGGCAGAGTAGAGTTACTTGGAGACACTTTAGTCATTTTGGTCTTGCTTTTATGATTTATTAGGCAGGTGTGGAGGAGAACTCCATCTATGACCAGTTATTCCCTGGCCTAACACAAGGCCTTTCTGAGGACTCTGCTCAGTCCTCCATAGCTTTCAGCTGGGCTGAGGAGAACAGACTCTCTGATCCTGGGAGCCCCAGGCCCTGTCCCCTAATTCTTCCAGGTGGCTCTTTCCTTGGCCACATGAAGTCTCCTCACAGGTATGTGCTGATCTGTGCTCAGCTGAGAATTTGGGGACCTTGTAGACCCCAGGGTGTATCTATCTCTCTCTCTCTCTCTCTCTCTCTCTCTCTCTCTCTCTCTCTACCATATCCTCAACTCCATGCCTTGTTCCCCCAGAGGCTCAGCTCATTTTCCTCAACTGAAAGCATTTTCTGGGCAGCTTCTAGGATCCAAATTGACCCTCTCCCTGCCACCCCAAAGGGGAGCCCACCTGGAGTCTGCCACTTCATCTTAAGTTCCTTCTAAGTCTACAGCAACCTAGTTGCTTCCAAGTTCCTCTGTGAGTCTGGAAGCCTGCCCCAGAGCTCTGCATCATCCCTGGACTGGTCAGGACTGGTCACCCCTTCCTGCCCATCAAGGCATGCCTCCAGTCTGCACTCCCAGCATGTGCCTCCCTCAGGTGGGTCCTCCAGCCCTGTCCTCCAGAGCTACCTGCAGCCTGAGGTTTCCCAGGCCCAGGAGCAATGGGCAAGAGCAGCAGTGTCCACCCAGGGTGACAAGGATTGCAGGTGGAAAGAGGTCCTACCACAGGCACCCACTGCATCCTGACCAGCTGAGGGCAGAGGTGCAACATGGTGGGCCCATGAGCTGGTGAGCAAAGACAGGCCCTCCCAGGGAGTGTATGTGGTTGGTACCCTGAGGACTGGAGCTAGAGATCTGTGGCCCAGGGCTCCATCTGCAGATGGCTCTGAAGGACAGGACCAAGGAGCAGGTACCACCGTCCCTGTGCATCGTAAGCACAGACCCACCAGGCCTGCTGGCATCCAGCCATGCCTGGGAGACCCGACAGAGAGGAGTTCTGGGAGACATAGGGCAGCAGCTGGTGCTAAGGGTTGAGACACAGGCACTGGGGTACATGAGGAGGCCTGGAGATCCCAGGGCCAGGAGACCCCTGCAGGGCAGACTCAGGGGAGGCCAGCCAGGGTCCTTCCAAGCACCCACCCAGGCTGAATGTGGCCATGCTAAGTGGCAAATGGGTGTGACAGACCCACTGCATGGAGCCCTGCCCCGGGGGAAGCCCCGCTGAGCCCAGCTGTGTCTGCCTCCGGGCTGCAGTCCAGGCCTGTCTCTCAACTTCTCCCCTGGAAGGTGAGAGTGGCCGGGCCCTGAGGATCTCAGCCGGCATCAGATACGTGCAGCTCCCAGCCTATTCCGAGGTCAGCTTTTTCAAAGTGGATGAAGACCACCAAGAGACACCCATGCAGACGCCATTGTGAGTGAGGGTGACACCAGTGACACCTCTCATTAGGGTTGGAGAGGCAGAGGAGGAGTGGACTGGCGGGACCTCCCACACATTCCTGTGGTCCAGGACCAATGCAGGACAGGACACGGTGCTGACCAGCAGACAGGAGGGTGGACATAAAGGCGCAGCAGACAGGGTGGCCAAGAGGAAGGGCAACCAGACAGACGTTGGCATGGAGGGCTGGCAGTCCTGGGGAGGAGACCACGGGCACTGGCTGGTCCTTCTCTCTGGGTCTTGGTTGGTCCCAGCCCGGAAGCATCTCGTGGTAACCTACACAGCCCTGAGAGCGCCTGGAGAGTGCCCCTGGATACCATGCCTAGGCCCATACTCAGGGTGGGGTCAGGCCACAGGCCTCCGCTGTACTGGCCTGTGGACCCGCCCCTCCGTCCCTGACCTTGCTGTTCCCTTCCAGTGGGTTCCAGTGCATCTCCTATCCTTTGTCCACCTGCACCTTGCGTGGCCTGGAGCCTGAGGCTGCCCAAGATACTACTGGAGCTGACTCGCCACTCCCGGAGGGAGACCCAGGGGACTCCTCCAGTGACCTGGCTGGTGAGTGGTTAACATAGCAGCCAGCAGTGAGGGGCATGTGGCCGGACGGGGTGCCCCGAATCTAGGCAGGAGAGAAAAGCCACCCCAAGGACTGGGCCACAGTGGGTCTGGGGGAGACGGGTGCTCAGGCCCGAGCTGGACTCAGCAGGTGAGCTTGTCCGCTTTTCCACTGCTGTGACCACCATGCCTGACAAGGTTGCTTTCAGAGAAGGAAAAGTTCACTTGGTGCCCAGGGTTTCTGAGGTCTCGGTCCACAGGCAGCCGACTCCATGCTCTGGCCTGAGGTGAGGCAGAGCATCATGGCAGAAGGGCCTGGAGGAGGAGAGCAGCTCAGGACCTGGAACCAGGAAGCAGAGCGGGCTCTGCTCACCAGGGACAGAATATAAACCCCACGGCAGGTCCCTGGGACCACCTCCTCCAGCCACACGCCGCCCGCCTGCGGTTCCCACCCAGCTCATCCGTTCGGGTGGCTCAATCTGCTGATTAAGTCGAGCCTCTCACAACCCAGTCACCCTAACCCTTGCAGCGCCTCCCACGTGGGCTTCTGGGGACACTCACATCTAAACTATGACAGCAGGAGACAAGCAGGACCCCCCCAGGCCTGACAGCTGGGGATGCCATTCCCTGCCACAGCGAACCTGCCCCCACGGGGTCCAGCAGTCACAGGCTGGCCGAGGCCGTAGGTCAGGAGCTCAGCTGTGCAGCTCCCTGTGTTGGTCCTGGTGAGCGGGGCAAGGGTCACCCCAGGGCCAAGGCTGGGGCAGCAAGGACCGGGACAGCCTGGATGTGGGGCGGCAGCCGCCCTGGGCTCAGGTGGTGGCAGCTCTCGTGTGCCTGAGGGAGCCCGTGGCCCCAGCTGGCTGGGCGCCGACGGCCTTCCGGGAGGCTCCTGCTTCTGCAGG
Source organism: Glaucomys volans (assembly GCA_020662805.1). Lineage (NCBI taxonomy): Eukaryota > Metazoa > Chordata > Mammalia > Rodentia > Sciuridae > Glaucomys > Glaucomys volans. The sequence goes on from JAJEJO010002595.1 coordinate 260,599, forward strand.
ACAGGCAGCGTCCAGCCTCTGACCCCACGGGGACAGTGCGCCACCCGCACACCCTGGCTCCGCGGACGCGGCCGCGGGAGCCCACCAGGCCAGCGCCGCTGCTGCGGCCCACAGAGCCTCCTGGGAGGGCACGCCGCGGAGGCTCGGCCAGCCTCTTGGCCAGCACAGGGAGCCACCTCGCTGGGCACTGCGTCCCTGGGGCCGCGTGGTCTCCCAGAGCAGCCTTCTCCTCCTCGCAGCAGCCCTGACCCTGACGCGAGTGAGAAGGCTCAGTGACAGGCTGGGACCCGCCGGCAGCGCTGCACACGCTGGCCTGGGCTGAGGGCCGAGGTCCAGGCCCCAGAGCTGGGGTGGAGCCCTGTGCCTGCTGCAGGTCCCTGGGCCAGGCAGTCAAGGGAGGCCCATCTGGAGGAGGTAGCAACCGCAGGGGCCGGGGCCTGGGGCCTGAGGCAGAGCACCCTCCTCTGAGGTGAGGTGCGTGGACGCCCCGCTTTCACAAACGCTCCTGGCCGTCACAAACGGGCCTCGCTCCACCTGCCCCCCTGCCTTGGCTCTCCGCCGCTCCCGCTCCTGCCCCTGGGTACAGGGTCCCCCGACAACCTGCAGCCATGTGGCCCCTGTGGCCTTCCCACCCCCCGACTCACGCAGAAGGTACCCCAGGGAGCTGTCAGGTCTTGCCACCCCAGAGCACCCCTCCTAGGCCCGGCCCCCAGACCTGGCTCCCCCACCCACAGGGATCCCACCTGCCCCTCCCTCCAGCCTGGGACCCTCAAGCAGGCATTGAGCAGGCTGGCCCCTCCCTGCCAGGGCTCCGCTTCTCTCCAGGTGGCCCAGCCCCTCCGGAGACCCGAGGTCCCCACAGCGTGCCCAACCTGTGTCCAGCCTGCGTCCCAGTTCTGCTCGCAGGCCCTCCTGCCCAGGTGCTCTCTCCCTGGTGGTGCACAGAGGCTCTTCCCTGGCTCTGCTGCTGGCCAGGAGGGTGCCTGGGCCTCCGGGACACCCAAGGCCTCCGTGGCCCCGCTGGTCAGGCTGCCTGCCCCTCTGCCGTCGGGAGCCCTAGCTAGTTTCTCCCCACGTCCCTCCTGCGGTTGGCATCCGCCTGGCAGAAGAGGGGAGGAAAGAACAAGATGGCCCTCCAGGGCCTGAAACCAAGGTCGCCTTGGGCTGCTGCACCTCCTCACCTCCCCCTGCCAGCTAGAGCCAGACTCAGGGATGGGTGGTCTGTCCTTGCAGGGTGGATGGACTGCTTTCCATACCAGAGCACGTGAAGGTGCTCAGGAGGGAGGCCCAGCCTTGGGCTCTCTCCTCATGGGGAGCCGTAGGCCCCAGGGACAGCTGGACCCAAGTGCGTGGGGAAGGCAAGCTGATTGGCCCAATGGCAGGGGTGTGGGTCCCAAGGACAGGCGGGGCCTGGCCTGTGTCCCCCTTTGTCTGCCTCCACCTCGGTTTATAGGAGCGATCTCACAGCCCCGGCAGAATAGCTCTCATATTTCTGTGTAAAAGCACTCACAGGGCTCCACGCCTTCCGCTCCCAGAGACTTTCAGAGCCAAGCTCAGGGCTGGATGGAAACCAGGCCCAGGAACACCCAATGCGCAGCAACGGCCGAGTGTGCCGCCCTGCCCCCACAGTGGCTCCGCAGCCAGGCCCAGTGTCCTCCTGTGCTTCTGACCTGTGATGTCACCAGTGGGCCACCCCCAGGGCCACCCCAGGCATGGGTCTGGGCCAGCAGCCCCCTGGCAGGCAGGCTCAGGTTTGCTGGAGCTGCAGGCTGCAGGGGAGCTCGGGGCCTAGAGCGACCTGGTCCTGGTGCAGAGGGAGTGGAACTGGGTGCCGTCTCAGCTCCCTGTGAGGAGCTCTGCCCAGACCCTCGCGGGTGCATCGGATGCCAACAGCTGGGCCTGGGCTGCTGGGCCTCGGCTGCTTAGCCCCCTGTGCCTCGGTGTCCACTGTGGACTGCACGAGCAGAGCCACAGGCTCCCCAGGCTGTCTGGGGGCAGACCTGGCTCAGTCCCCACCTTCCGAGGAGGAGGCCCCGAGGGCTGGGAGGGGTCTCTCCCCCATTTGCACTTTTCTTGAAGCTGGAATTTCTCTCCTGGAGAAGGACTAGGGTGGACGTGCCCCGCAGGACCGCTCTGTTCCCAGGCTGCTTCTCTTGGTCCAGCTCTTGATAGCAGCTGCCAGGTGGAGGGTCAGGAAGGGGCCCTTGGGCAGGTGGTCCTGAGCCCGTAGGAGGCTGAGCACCGCAGAGCCCGTCCCTCCGACCCCTAGGAGTGCTGGTTACCATAGCGACTGACTCATCAATCAGCCCCAGTGGGCCCCCAAGGGCAGAGCCAGAGACACCTGGGAGTGCTTGCAGGCCGAGTCTCAGGTCCTGCGGTTCGGCCTGCGCAGAAGGCAGGTCCGTGGCGGGGGCTGCACGGCCAGGCAAGGCCAGGCACGGCTGGACACTGAGAGCCCATGCTGGACCTGATGGAACCTGGCGTCCCTCTGTCTTCTCAATCTCTGTCCTCTCTTCACGTGACCCACAGAGGACAAGCCTTGGTCCATGGAGCTGTTCACCCCTGTCCAGGGACATTCAGAATAAGCCTCTCTGGTCCTTTCTCCTGCTGAAGGCCCTGCACCCACTGTGGAGGACCCTGGCCCTCCGTGGCCCGCTCTCACCCTCGCAGGGAACTGGTCAAGCTTCACCAGGGACCTCCACCTCCTCCGCCTCTGAGCCAGGCGGGTCTCCTCTCAGGCATCCTACCAGGAGTGAACGAGGGCATTGCCAAGCCCAGTCCCGTCCTGCTGAGGAAGCACCACCATGGGCAAGAGGGAGCTTGGAACTAGCACAGATGGAGCAGGGGAGCAGTTGGTGGCTCTGCCAAGAAGCCTACTGTGACAGCCCAGGGACAGAAAGCCCCTCGAATGGGGACCCAGCTCTGTCCACCCGCTGTCTGGCACCTCCTGGAGCCCGCCCTTGGTCAGCAAGAAGGAGGCGGGAGCAGGTACAGCTGTAGAGCTGGGACCCCCCACATCCCGGGAGGCCCGAGCCCCACCCTATCAGAGTCCAGTACCAAGTGAGACCTTGCAGACAGACAGAAGGGGTCACCGGAGTGGGTTCGTGTACGACCACCTGGAAGAATGCAGAACGCTCCCGTGCAGGGACGATCAGCCAGGAATCGTCCGGGAGCGCGACCTGACAGGAACCCCCCCCTCACAGCCTGGCTGGGTCCCCGGGGCAGCAGCCCTCCTATCGCCACACCTTCGCCAACAACCAGGGAGTCTTAAACCTGCCGTCTGCCTGGTGAGTCTGGCCAGCCTCCGTGCCTCCCAGGGAGAAGGCTCTGGACGAGCAGGCTCTTACCCCATGTGTGTGGATGTCTTGGGAGGTGGCCGCTCATTCCGCTGGCCATCGGCCAGAATCTCCCACTCAGACAAGGCACTTAAGAGCAGGGCAGGAACAACAGCCCCCAGGACTGCAGGTCACGGGGAAATTCACACAAGGCCTGGAATCCATGGGGGCTGGACAGCCCCGCCAGGCAATCCCTGTGGGAAGCTCTTGATGGCTCTCCCGGCAGGGAGCAAAGACAGAGGCCCGTATCCAGCTGTGCTGTCACGTCAGGCTCCAGGCTCGGTGGCCACAGCATGGCCAGACGTCAGGGCCCTGTGGCCCCACTGGTCACCTCTCTCGGCAGCCGAGCCAGGTGTGGTCCAGGGCTGACCTCAGTACCTGCTCAGGAGGCTTCAGCAAGGGCCGGCTGGTGCTCCCGTGGAGCAGGACCCATCCCACACCAGCGATGGCCAGAGGGAGGGGCCAGGTCCCTCCAGGGGCACGGGGGACTCCAGTTCGTTTCCTGTTCTGCTGCTTTATGTTCCCCTTCAAGGTCCCCCTCCAAGGCTGCCCAACTCCCGCCACAAGGCCCTGCTCCCACTGGCTGGAAGGAAGAAGAATGAGTGGCAGAGCTTGGTCCACGGCCACACCAGGCCACATTAGGAAGCACAGGTGCCAAGAAAGACGAGGCTGTCATCAGTGGAAGGGAAGGATGGCTCTTTGCAGCAGACACCCAGGCGCGGAGTTACACCCCAGGCCCTGCTGGATGCAACGAGGGATGTCGGAGAGCATCCCGCCGCCTCTGCGAGATGAACCCGGGAGCAGGAGGCCCTCTGCGTCTGTGACCAAGATTGCCCCGCCCATGACCACTGGCCTGCAGTCCCCTCCACAGGACTGCAGGGCCATGGCTGACGACCTGCCCATTCTGCAGTCAGAACCCCGATGGGCAGTGAGCAGGCTGCTTCCGTCAGGGCGGTGGGGAGCGTGGGAGGCACTGCACGTATCATCCAGGGTGCGGCTCCAGGAAGGCAGGCACTAGGGCCCTGGCAGCGGAGGTGGACCTGGCCAGGTGGTGCTGGTGTCCCTGCGAGCGCGATTGGCCTTGGGCCCCACCTGCCACGTGCATC
>JAJEJO010002595.1:265139-289254 GCA_020662805.1 Glaucomys volans
CTGATACAAATAAGGGGAATGAAGAGAGAGCACTTCCTCTTCCCAGAAGACAAATGTCAGAGGTACGGATTGTGCCGGCAGCATGGCACCTCTCTGCCGGTGCGAACCGTCTCAGCCGTTCGGTTGTCTTGACTTTGCAATAGGCGGCTTCCATTTCGTTGGGGAGGAGAGACGGTTTCCTGGACGTGAACTGTTGCCAGATATTCCAAACCATGTTCTGGATAAATTACAGCACCCAGATTTTAGCAACAAAGCACACTGATTTGATATTCAGCAGGGTTTTTATATTTAGTCTCTTAACCTTTCGTAATTCCCGCCCACGGCTTGAGCACAGAGCCCCTTTGTTTTGTGTTCCTTGTTCTCGGTGGGGTGCCCGCCTCAGCCCCCGTAATTTGGGCCCATTGACTCATAAAGCAGGTGCCCCTGATTGCAGGATGGACCCTGGGCCCCGAGCTCAGACAATCCCCCGGAATTGGATTTGGGAACCCAGAGGAGCCACGGTCAGAGAAGGTCAGGTGGCTTTTTTTTCCTTCGTTTTTTTAATGCACAGAACCCTCCCGGGGAGCGCGTCGCTGGCCTGAGTGATTTCTCTCTTTCACGCGTTGGACAAATGGTTTTGAGTGTCTATCAGATGGGATCTATAAGGAATCAACCATTATTGTAAAGTGATTTTAAAAATCAAGGTGCCCTCTGTCGCTAATTCAATCTCGCCAGTAAAAGTGGCGGAATGTGTGCAGAGAATTCTGGAAATCCCGTTGCCTCCTGGGATGATACCACATTTTAATATTAATCGTCTATGGTTAATTACGGCAGAGTCGCACCAGAGAGCCGTATTTTCAAAAGGAAGTTTGTGCTATAAATTCTTTTTCTAGGAATCATACCGTACAGAGGGAATGTCCCAGAAAAATATAGTATAAAAAGATACCATGTTGCTTCCAATGCCAGATCCGTGGATAAAAATGGAAATTCACTCAGACGCTGGTGTGTGTCTGTCCAAAACCACGCAGCAGGGGTGGGGCAGGGCAGGGTCCCAGGTGACCGTACTGAGCAAGGGCCCCCACATCAAGTCAGGCTGGAGGACCGAGCAGGAGAGCCCAGCATGGCCAGAGGATGGTTACCCTCTGTCCCTTGGGGTTCAGTGGTCCCTCTGGGGTGGCTGCTCTTTCAGGTGGAGGTCTGGTCCCTCACCGTCCCCGCTCCTGGGCCGTCTCTCCTCCAAGGGCTCCCTGTGCCCCCATCCCAAACAATCTGTTCCTAAAGCTGCTAAGTCTGGCCAGACAAAGGGGATGTTGGGGCCAGTGGGGTGGAGCCCACAGCCGCATGGGGCAGGGGAGACACCTCAGGAATGGCGGAGCCCAGGGACGGAGCAGGGCTCTGTGTGGGGCCACCATGGAGACAGGCGACACTGGGGACAAACCAAAAACATCCCTACACCGTGGGAAACGGGGCAGGAGGTGGAAATGTGGGACAGGAGAGAAGCAGGTGTGTGGCTCGGGGGTCGCGTCACACAGAGCAAGTGAGCTGGAGGTGGTGCGTGTGTGCCCAGCGCACCGTCCTGCTGATGGCCTGGGAGCTGGACCCCGATGGCCCCACCAGGCTCAGCACTGGAACAGGGTTTCCAAGCATATCCTCTGGGGGAGAACCTGAAGGTGGACTGGCCACACGCTGGCGGGCAGTGTGGAGGCCGGCATTGGCCACGGGGGTGGGGGGCACTCCAGGAAGCCTGGGACTTCCAGTGTTTGGATGAAGGACAACGACCCAGCTCAGAGCCCACTGGACAGTTTGTGCCTGAAGCAACAGGAGTCAGCTGGGCAGCATTGTGCGTGGCCTCAGAGCAGCTCGCTGGACACAGTCCCTGGCCACAGAGGGCAGGGACCCAGCAGGCTCCCCCGCAGACCGGGCGGCCTCCACTCAGCGTCGAGTCACAGGATACACGGGTTGCTGCCCCTTCTGAGAGGCAGGCAGTGCCCCGCCCACTGCTGAGACTCTGAGGCTCTCCGGATGGCACCTCCTGGGACTGTCCCCAGGAGGCCTGGCCAGGGTTGCCGCAGTCAGGGAAAGGCCAGGAATGTTCTGGGCCGACAGACGAGGAGGAGAGTGACTTGGTGCGGACCAGGCTGATCCTGCACTGTGAGGCACGTCACCGTGACAACCAGGAAGCCCAGACGGGGCCTGCGTCCCACACGCCCGCCGTGGACGGCCAAGCCCGGCTGCATAGGAGAAGGTGCGCAGGAGGCCCAGCAGAGCTGTGGGTGCTGCACGCTCAGTCGCTCCCACTCCCGCGCTCCGGGACCCTTTGCGCCGCGCTGTGGCTGGTCTGAGGTGGATTCTATTGGCAGTGCTCGGAAAGGAACCAGGACCTGCACGCACTAGGCCAGCGCCTGGCGTGGGCGTCGCGGCTGGGCCGCGGGCCGCTGCGGCACAGGGCTCCCCACAAGAAAGACCTCCCCTCCCCACCGACCCGTCTCCTACGAGGTGTGTGGTGCGGGGTGTTCTGGGCATGGTCCTGAGGAGGGCAGGTGGCCAGCTGCCCTGGGCGCTGTCCACCCACCCACCTGTGTATCAGGAACCTGCAGACCTCCTGGGCCAGGTCCACACAGGACTCAGAAGGGCTGCTGCCCCTGCCATGGAGCCCAGCATGGCCAGCCCCGGCCCTCCAGGGCTCCTCCCCTCGCCCCGCTCCAGCAGCAGCTGCCCCTGCATGACCAGTCCACCACTCTGTGCTGCAGTGGATGGCCTCAGGGCCACCCAGGCCGGGCGGGCACCTGGAGAGGCCCAGCAGGAGGCCACACCTGGGCGTGGGTAGGTGACAGCACTGCACACCTGCTGGGCCCTGGAGACTGGCCGCACACCCTCACAACCCCAGTGACCCAGGGAGGCGGCCCTCCGCCGGCAGGGTGCCCACAGAGCAGAGTGGCGCCTGGACCCGAGCTGGCTGTGCCTCAGTTTCTCGTCTGTGAAATGGGGTAGCAGACGAGGTCAGTGTGTGTAGACCACTGAGAAGGTGCCTAGAAGACTCCCCACCCCGGGCCATGTCCCTGCTGGCTCCTGGGGAGCTGCGTAAGGATCACGGGTGGCAGCCCAGGGGAGTCCAAGCGCTCGGGGACCCTGGGTGCCAAGGGAGGCCCGTGCAGGGAGGCCAACAGCCACAGGGACTGACAGAGGAGGAGGGACCCTGCAGTCCCCGGGCTGGTGGGGACACACCTCCATCCACTGAGGATAGGCCCGCCGGGCCATCCCTGGCCACAGCAGGACAGAGGGCCAGGATAAAGAGGTTGGCGAGGCAGGCAGTACGGAGGGACCCTGGCTGGTGGCCTGGGCGGTTCACGAAGGCCTAAAGGTGCCCGCCGGCCTCACGCAGCGCTTAGAGCCACGGAGACCCCACCCCGCGTCCTCGCCACGTGGATGGCGCTGCCCGGCTCACTGTGCTAGGCTCACTGAGGTCAGTACCAGGCTGGCTGCTAGGCTAGCAGAGTCCACCTTGAGGACTAACGCAGTGTGTCTGGTCACCTCCACGCGGGCTGTTCCCTTCCCCTCGGGGACAATAACGTTTTATCTTCTGAATTCACTTCAATGGAGAAACACTTTGGCCCGTGGTCTGAGCTCCTCCTGGTGCCGTCCCGGGCCCGCGGCAGGCGCTGTGCCGCGCCAGCCTTCCCTGCCCTGCCTGTTCCCACCACCCCTCCGCCTCTGCCTCCGCGTCCTACACAGGTGACCGGGGAGTCTAATTGACTCAGCTGTAAAAGGATAATTAATTGACATTTCCCTCCCGGAGAGGTCAGGCTGCCCGCTCTGATCCCCGGCTCGGCCTCTCGTCTCCAGAGTCCCCCTCCCTTGAGGTGCCATCGCGACCTCTATCTTGCTGATAAAGCCGTAATTGTTGTAATTAGTATCGACAGAAAGGCTCGGAAGTCACTCCCAGAGCTGGGCCCAGCCTCAAGGGTCAGCCTGGCTGGAGGGGCACAAGTTTGGTGGCCAGGGCAGGAGAACCCCGAGAAATGCTCCAGGAGCTGCCGCGAAAGTACCTGCAGCCGGCGTGGGTGCCGTCCACCAAGCCCCATCCCCCAAGCGCTGGAAGGTGGGGCCTTGGTCTCGGTGGCCCTAGGGCCTCACGGAGCACATGGTTGGGATCATCGACACAACACGTCTCCCAGCCTGGCAGCGGCCACCCCGTCAGGGGCTGGAAGAAACCCTAGCAGAGGCCACAGTGACCACAGCTGGCCCTGCACCCGCAGTGTCCGGGTCTCCCCTCTGAAGTCGGAATCCAGTGCCTTCGGGGCGCTGCATGCAGACCCTCAGCCTTTCCTTCCGGGGTCTGCCTAACAATGTTTACAGACAGGGCGACCAGCTCAGACCAGCTCAGGCGGCACCCCAGAGCAGGGCTCGCAGGGGGGTGGACACCCCATGACCAACAAGACAGGCGGCAGAAGAAAGTCCCCGGAGGTCGGGGCAGCTGAACCGAGGGCTTCCTGATGGCCTGGGCCCATCAAGTGCTGAGGTGAGAAGTGGGTCAGGGGCCGAGGGGACCCATCACAGTCATCCCAGCTGTAGGCAGTGCTGGCCTGCACCCCGGGACGTGGCCTTGAAGCTGCCCACAAGGAGGAGTGGAGAGAGACCTAGGGAGACCTGGATGGAGAGGCATCAGTAGGGAGGGAGGAATCGACAGCCAGCTGACGTTCACTCAGATGGGCTTCCATGGAAAGTGAGGAGCTGCCCAAAGAGGGGCTATGGGCGGAGAGAAGCTAGCTGGAGCCAGGACCAGTGGGCAGGGCGGTCAGCAGCAGCCAGGCATACCCAAGGGAAGAAGGGGGCCCAGTGAGGATCAGCTGATTCCAGGGGTGCATGGACTCTGCCTCCTAAAGCCTCTCCTGTCAGGGTGGGGAGCTGGGGGAGCACGCTCCTGCTCCCGGGTGACGGCCTCGGGAGGGACTCCACCTGCTGCTCCCTGTAGGAGAGCCGCAAGGCCTCTGCCGCCAGCCACCCCCCAAGGACGGCACCGTGCGGGGCTCCTGGGGCTCAGCTGCCCCACGGCCTGCGCCCATGCTTCCAGCCTCCAGCCTCCCCTCCATAGGAGCTCTGCACTGAGGTCGGTACCAGGGCTACAGCGGGAAGGGGTAGCTGGGGACAGTGGGGTGGCCTGTGAGAGACCATCCCTACTGAGTGACCAGCTGTCCAGCTGAGACCAAGGAGGTGGAGAAGGCAGGGACCCAGCTGCACACTGCTCTTCAGGGTCAAGGAGAGGGGCTCCCAGCAGGCAGAGGCTGCCTGTGGGTGAATGGACCGAGGGAGAGGGGCCCCGGGGCCTGGTCCAGCTGAGGGCAGTGCCAGGAGGGGCAGGGCGAGGGGCCTACGTTGAAGGAAAGGTCGGTGTCCTGACACTGCTGCTGTGGTGGAAACCGGGGTGGAGGGACAGGGTGGGGGGTGACTGGGGCCCCACGCCAGCTCCTGACTAGAGCACTGGGGTGGTGACCTCTGGGAAGCGTGGGGCAGATTTGGGGGTTAGGTCTGGTGCACATGAGACGGACACGTGGAGGCAGCAGGTGGCCAGCAGCAGGGAGAGCCCAGCCTGGTTGGCGTGGTTGGTACAGTCACTGCAGGCGTCCCGGCGAGGGACAGGAAAAGTGAACCCGTCCAGGGCCGCTGTGTGATCGGGTGGCCTCGCTGGGGAGGGAAAGGTGAAAATCCGGAAGAAAGGGACACGGCAAGGACTCCTGGGTCCCAAAGAGGCTCCCTCCCGGGACAGGCCCGCTCCCCTGGTTAAGCTGCTTCTCGCTGGGTTTCTCTCCCTGCCAGGGCTGGTCCCTGCCACTTCAGGGGAGAGCGTCCCCGGCGTGTCCCATTCAGACGGCCTCCACCTCACGCCCGCATGGGCAGAACAGGCTCTCAGGGCCCCTGGGGTTCCAGGTCCTCTTCCCAGGATACCAGCAAGTCCGGGCTCCCCGGCAGGGCCCGGGGTCGGGCCATGCTCCCACTTCACCCGTCCAGGTAGGAGTGGCAGATCTGCCTGCAAAGGCTTGGCACCACCTCGGTGGCCCAGAGACAGCAGTCACTATGCCATTCAGGGAAGGTGCCGCCTTAGAGCAGCCTGAGGGAGGGGGGTGCACGGTAGAAATGCTTGCCCCTTCTGACCCCCACCCCGAGGAGGCCACGTGTCAGGGGAGGCCTGAGGTGCTGCCAGGGGTGAGCCCAGCATCCTCAGTGCTCCTGAGCTGGCGCCCACCAAGCGGTCACGACCCACAGGAGGGCATGAGCTGCGGGGACCTGGGGACAGTTGGCCTCTGCACTGCCAGTGTCCACAAGGCACCTAGTTCTGTTAGCACCCTCAGCCTGCAAGGAAACCCAGAGGGTGAAGTGGAACCAGGCCGTGGCAGCTCGGCGCCCACTGCTGCCCGGGCCATGAGCAGCGCAGGGGTAGCTGCGGGTGGAGGGAGGATGCAGGTAAGGACTGTCCTTGCCAAAGGAGAGACGGTGCTTTTTATAACGCACCACGAGATGAGATTAAGACACCTCCGAGAGCAGTCACTCTCCGCCTGCATCTCTGTCACTCCCCACAGAAGTGGGGCCCTGGGGAAGGGACATTAATGCCTCCAGCCCCAGGGCCCGTCCAGAGCACGCACAAGGGACACCCTTGCACTCAGCCACCACTCACAAAGGGAATCAGCGCCGAGAGCCTAGGGCAGGGTCCTGCCTGCAGACCCCTTGCCTAAGCTACTTCTTCTGGGATGTCCCCTGCCTCCAGTGATAACCCCTCACCAGGCCCTGGCTCTATCCCTGGCTGAGTGCCATCCCTTGTCCCACCACGTCACTGCCCTGGGGACCCTCCATCATGGCTGAGGCCACTACCCTTGCCCAGGCTCGCCCTTCAGAACCTCCCTGCCCAGCCAGCCCCACCTGCCTCCAGCCTTCACAGGAATCTCAGGCTGGAGGGCTGTCGGGAGGGTCCCAAGCCGGGCTCCCTTGGGAAAGTGGTCTCTGATGCGTGTGCACACACATGCACACCCGCTGGGGGCTCCCGGGGCCCTGCACCAGGCTCGCATTCAGATGCCCACCTCTGCTGAGCCGCTTTCTGTGTGAGAGGAGGAAGCAGATGCTAGGGCTGCAGCTCCAGTGGGGGCAGGCGACACCCCGATCCCCATGCCTGGGGGTGTCCTGGAGAGGAGGGAGCCGAGAGAGCAGGGGTCTGCACAGGGCACCAGCCCTCTGCCCTCTCAGGGCCCTGCCGTTGCCAGCAGCGCTGCGTCCCTGAGCCCAGCTGAAAGCACACTTGAGCTGAGAAGACAGGCCCACCGGGCTGTGGAGGGCTGGGCACCAGCCTGTCTTCCCGAGTCCCTGCCAGGCCTTCAACAAAGCCAAACAAAAGTTCCCTCAGGTGAGAGAACTGGAGGTGCGACCCTCCCGGCCCAAGGCGGGCCTGCAGGGAGCTGTGCTGGACCCCAGACCGGGAGGGGTGTGGGATCCAAATCCACCCACCACAGAACCGGCCCTTCTGCTGCCGTCCACACTGCCGCCCACACTCCTGTACACTTGGCTGGTGCGAAGTGTGTACACAGGACGAAGGTCCATCCTTTGCTGGGTTCCACCTCCTGCCCACCAGGTCACTGGAGCTGATGGGTGGCCGGAGCCCATGTGGCCATCTGTACCTAGCCCACTTCAGACCAGAGACACATTTCAGAAGAGCTACGTGGAAGGTTCTGGGCCATCTTTGTTTCATGACTCAAGAGTCCTTCCTTTCTTTCTGCTCAGCCAGGGGACGCCAGTCCCACTGTCCCGAGGACCATCAGCAGCAGGTGGAGCAAGGCTGTGCCGAATTCCGGGACCTGCTCCTGGGACCCCCTCCGCCTGGGCGCCAGCCCTTCCTATTCGTGCACAGCCTTGACAAGGTAGCCCAGGCTCGCTGCCCACACGCCAGTGTGTGTCCGTGGAAGCCCTGGCCAGCCCCTCTGAGCTTGCTCCTCTCTCCTCCTCCCGACTCTCTAGAAGGCCGGCAGCAAGCCCACAGGCAGCCTGTGCCCTTCGAGTGTGATGCCCACCGCCCAGGAGCCCACAGGAGGCAGCAGGTAGGAGAGGCAGACCCCCCCGGGCGTTCCGGAGGGCTAGCTCTGGTCTTCCCACCAGCGGTTCCTGGACGGGGCCTTTGGCTCTGACCATCCCCTGGGCATGTGACACAGAGGACAGTACAAGCGGGGTCTCCCCAGGTGGAGGCCAGGAGGAGCCCACAGTGCTGGTCCAGGAAGGTGGGGCGTCTGTTCAAAGGGGTCCAGCTGGGGCTCGTGGTGGAGCGCTTGCCTACATGTGCGAGGCACTGGGTTCGATTCTCAGCACCACGTATAAAAAAAATAAAGGTCCACTGACAACTAAAGAAATGGGGGGCCTCTTCTGGGGACGGACAGGGTAGTCCAAGTGGCTCCACCTGCGTCCCTGGTGGACAGCTGCTCAGCAGGGAACCCTACGGGGCAGGGAGAGAAGTGTCTCCTACAGTCTGTCACCACAAGCCTGCACCCCAGCACCCAGGAGAGCCTGGGTGGAGCAGAGCTGTGGGCTCCCTGGGCCGCACACGGGTAGGGAAAGGTCCACGTGAGGTGCGGGCACCTGAGGAGGGGCTCAGGAGCTGGTCAGGTTTCCTCAGCACCCATGCCAGGCCAGGCATGGTCCTACCCAAGTCGGATGCCACAAGAACCCATTTTACAGAGGAGGAAACCAAGGGTCAGGATCTGCGCTCAGCAACAGCTGACGCAAATCACATCCAGAGTGTTGTCTGGCAAATTAGAGGGCTGCAGTCAACCATGGGGACGGCTCCTATAGCTGGACCAAGACAGCCGGGCAAGGTGGGACAGCCCCCCACCCACAGAGCACCCCTCCCGCACCCCAGCACCTGCAGGCTGGCCCAGGAGCTATGGAGGACGAGAGGGCCCCTGGGAGAGCAGCCGGCGCCCCTCAGGGGTTCCCTCTGGCCTCGGCCTGACGGAACCTGTAAGATTTGGTAGCTAGTTCGAGCCGCGTCCTGGCGTCACTGCGCAGTCCTCCCAGCCGGGCAGGCCCAGGCAGGGCGGGGCCAGGCGGGACGGGGCGGGGCGGGGCGCCCGAGGTGGGCGGGGCTCGCGGGCAGAGCGGGCCTCCCGGCCTCCCGGATGCGCGTGTGCTGCCACGCCCGGCCCCGACCCGCAGAGGCTCCCTGGCCTTCGGTCCCGGGTAGCAAACGGGCCACCGGGAGCACCCGGCGAGCGCCTCCTTGGGAGCTGGGACTGCGGCCACAGCCGCGCCCAGACCCCAGGAAGTCTTCCGGGGGAGGCTGGGGAGCACGGAGGCGGCCGTCCACGCCTGGTGCTGCGCCGCCGCAGCCCGGCGATCGGATTGCTCCCCGCCGACGCCAGGGGGCGTGGGACGAGCCGGGACCTGGAGCTGGCAGTGTTGGCGAGCTGACAAGCCTTTGATGCCCTGAGAGGCGGCGCTGGGCCGGGAGCCGCTCCAGCCGGGGTGCGGCCGGTGCTGCTCTGAGTCACGTTTGCGAAGCGAGGACGAAGCTGTTCCGCACAGCTGACGCGCCCACCGAAAAACAGCCGCGATCCGGCCAGCGCGGCCTCCGCGCGCCCGGTCTCCTCCGGGAGCCGTGAGAGCCGAGAGCCCAGCGCCCCCGTTGGGGTGGCTGTGGCCGGCTTGTCCCAGCCGGAGGCTGCTGCGGCCTGCTTCCTCCCAAGGAAACGGAGGGGCCAGCCTGTCCTCCGCCTGCCCACCCAGGGCCTCCAGGGCCCGGAAATTAAACATCCACACGCTGGGGTTATCGTGACCCCGGAAAGATGGGGCCGCAGAGTCAGACTTCCCGGATTTAAAATGATCCCCCAGCTTGAACGCGCTTGCGACTGGCAGCCTTCCCCGGCGTTGCTCCCGGTCCCCACATTCCCCCAACTTCAGGGGTTCCTGGGGATGGGGGTGCCGTCCCAGCACCAGCGGTGAGGCGCAGGGCCTCCCCCACTGCTGAGGGGGAGGCCGGTTTTCCCTGGGAGCCTCTTCGCTCCCCGCAGGCGGGCGGTGTGCTCTGGAGGTGGGATGCTCTGGAGGTGGGATGCTGGAGGGAGTTTAATCTGAGTTCTCCCGGGGCTGTTTTCCCCTGGGGGAGATGCCAGCTGTGAGGTGTGCCCCTGGGGCCCTGGCATGGCCTCAGGTTCAAGGTGCCCCTGAACATTCCCGTACCAGTTCCCCAGACCTCCACCCCAGCCCCTCCCTCCCTCAGGCCCACTGCCCACATACTACTGCACACTGACCTCCAGACCCCTCCCAGGGGTCCCCAGCTCCGTCCCCTGGAGGCCACTCAGTCTCTGTGAGTGTCTGTTTGACACCCAGTCTAAGGAGCAGGGCAGCCTCAGGCAGGGCCTTCCCCAGCCATGTCCCCAGAGCCTCCTGCACCCCAGCAGGCTCCCCTGGTCTGGGCACCAGCCCCCTGTAGCAACTCCAGCCCAAGGAGCCCACCTTGCGAAGCTCGGGAAGCCACCCTCTGCGCAGCCACGCTGGGTCCAGAGTCAGAGGCGTGAGCACCTTCAGAAGCCACTTCTGGTCCCCACGTGGAAGCCCAGGAGGTTCCGGAGGTGTCCCTTCTATGGCAGGGTGAGCAAAGGGCTTGCTGCCCACCAGTGGCCAGGCGGGGCTGAAGGGTGAGTGCTTCTGAAGCTCTGGCCAGGGGCAGGACCCCTGGTGGTGTGGGAGGGAGGCCCAGCAGGGCCTCCACTGTCCTCAGGACTACGGCTGGGATTCCGCCGCCAGTGCCCAGAGACCCTCACCTTCACTGCCCAGCACCGTGACCCCCACACCAGGCGCAGCTGCCGTGGCCTCTCCCTCCCACTCGTCACTGCCCTTTCTGCCCAGAATGTTTTTGCCACCCCACCCAACATGTGACCTTCCCTTTCCAGCTTACTGCCCCAGTTTCGGAGGAGACCCTTTCCCTGGCTCTGCAGGAGCCCCCAGATGGCAATCACTGGGGACCACCCCTTTCCACTCTGTAGAGTGAGGTCCTCTGGGGAATTAGGCCCGCAGGGCCACAGCCTCTGTGCAGCCAGCTGCCAGCACACCTGGGATCACAGTTCACAAGCGGCCGCCCCCGTCCTCCTCCTTCCCCTCATTCCTCCTCCTCTTCCTCCTCCCCCTCCTCCTCCCTCTCCCTCCTCCTCCTCCCTCTCCCCCTCCTACCCCTTCCTTCCCTGCTCTGACTCCATTCTAGAGTGAGCTCCTTGGAGGGAGGGACCGCGTGTGTGGAGGGGAATAGGGGACCGGGCAGCCCAGTGGCCTCACCCTGTGACAATAAGTGGAGCTCAGACCCAAACCGTCCCCCCAGGGACACAGTCCCACGGCCCATGGAGCCCAACAGCCACGGCTCTGTCCCTCTGGTGTCCCCAGAGCCACTGCTGGGATGCCTTCCCTCCTGTTTTGCTGGTGTCCTGCCTTCCCTGGTCCCCTAAGGGGAGGGTGTTGGAGGCTGTCACATGCGTCTCCTGTTGGGAGTCTCAGTCGGTGGGCCAGTGCTTGGCTCCGTCCAGGTTCCCATGCTGGGGACAACTTCACCAGGTGATGTGAGACAGGCACGTGCCAGGTTTCCACGTGGGGACACAGTTCCGCCTCCGGGGTGCCGCTCGCCCGACCGACCCTGCGGGGCTGGGTGAGCACCCACGCATCTTGCAGCCAGTCTGCGCCGCCTGGCAACCTTTCCATCCTTAAGGTGGAAACTCAGTTTCCATTGGGTTGAGTTGGGCTGTCAGACCTGGTGGGCTCCAGCGTCGTCCCCTGAGTGGCCAGTGAGGGGTGGTACCCCAGAGGCAGCCTTCCTGGCATTTGGCACCGCTGGGAAGAGGCTGGCGGGGCATGGGAGTCCTGGCTTCTGTGTCTTCCCAGGAGGTTTGAGGTTGGGGTGGAGCCATCCAGGTGGCTGCCATCCTGCCTGGAGGGAGCCACGTGGGGCCAGGACGGTGACACTCACTCTGCTGCTTGTGTCCAGCAACAGTGGTCACGGGTAGCCAGGCTGAGGCTGCAGCCCTGGGGACTCACCTGCTGTGCCCCCTCCCTTGCTGCTCTGTGGACAGGAGCCACCCTCAGCTCCCACCAGGCCACTGGGGCGGGGCAGGCAGCCCCTGCCCCTGCTCACCTGCTGGAGACCCTGGGACACCCCAGCGGGCCTCACTGTGGCTCCCCCGAGGCAACCTTTGCCCACATCAGCAGCTGGCACTGCATCAGCAGGTTCCAAACAATAGGAGGGAGTGAGATGGAGCCTCTGCACCCCCCAAGAGTGACAGGGACACACCAGCCTGAAATTCCAGAGGGGCAGCTGGTTCTGAGTCACATCAGGAGGGCCGAGTGCTGGAAAATCCTGGCCTCCGCCTCACCTCCAGCACCTTCTGGAATCTCTCCTTGGCCAAGAAGAATGCCTTCCCTAAATCAAGGGCCTCAGTGCAGGCACCAGGCCCCGATGTGGGCACAGAGGCCAGTGCCAGGCTTGCCAGCCCCGCCCGGCCTGCAGCCACATGCGAAGCCTGCAGGCCTGGGCACCATCACCGAGTGCAAGACAGCCTGAAGGTGGGAGCCCGCAGCAAGGGCCCCACGTGGCCAGGCAAGTCAGAGGGCCTGGCCCCGTCCACCCCGAGACCACCGAGGAGCTCAGGGCCATCCCAGGCCTGCAGCCAGGACCATGGCCACCCCCGCCCCGCTGGAGAGCTGAGTCCTGGGCTCAAGGAAGGACTCCCGTCGGCCGCCACTCGATGGCTGCTTTGCGTCCTCAGAGGCCAGGCCCTGAGCAGCTGCTCACCAGGCTCCCTGGGTCCGACTGGTGCAGGGAGGGGAGGGGGCAGGCGGCCTGGACGGTGGGCGGAGGCTCCGGCAGCGGCGGGAGGCACTTCCTTCGGGCCCTTCTGCATTCCTGCGGACACATTCCAGGCCCATTACGGAATTTCACAACGCGACCAAGCGCTGTCTCCCCAAGTGACGCGAAATTGTGTCCGCGGCAGAAGATGGACGTGGTGTAGTGAAGTGGCCACGAGACCTCCTGCCACACACGCGCCCTTGACGCGGCCCAGCCCTGCTGTGCCCTCCGGAAACCTCACTGCGAGCTGCGATCGAAAAACGCATCTGCCTGCCAGCCCGCGGCCCAGACGTGGTCCCGCCAGCGCTCCGTGTCCAGAGAAGCTGGCCGTGGTGACCTTGGGCGAAGCTGCTCCCTGGCGGCTCTCTAGAGGCCAGCTCGCCTGGTGCCCGACACACGCCAGAGGCCAGCAGGACCCCTCCTCCTCCCCAGCACAGAGAAAAATGGGTTTAATTAAGACTTCCGTGATTAGTCATTTAATCAGTCATTAGGCCAACACAGATGGAGTCAATTAATTTTTTTTTACTTGAAAAGATGGTGTTTGGCAGCCTGCGCAGCCCCTCTGAGCTGGCCGGGGGTGACCGTGTGCATCTAGCTCCAGCCTTCCGTTCCCCTTCAAAGGCTGCCCAAACTCCCAGGGGGAGATACTCGTGTCCTGGCTCGCCCACCCCGGCCTGGAGATGCAGGGTGGTGGCCAGCTGCTCCCTCATCCAGCATGAAGAAGCCACACCACCAGGACAGCCCCAGAGTGGCCTCCACCTGGCCACAGGACACCAACCCCCAGGGACACTTCGGGTAGGGACCTAGTCAACCACCAGGCTGGCCAGACTTGGGGGCCCCTGTTAGAGGATGGGCACAGGGTTGTGCTGAGGCCAGTGTGCCGTGCCCAGCAAGGTAGGCCCAGCCCCCGAGCAGCCGTGCGGCTGGAGGCTCGGAACAGGCCAGGTGCATGCGGACCCGCAGCCCCGAGCTGACCCGCAGAGCCGAGCGCCCGCTAGAGCCCAAGGAGGAAGACCTGGGCTGTGCGCCGGGCCGCAGAGACGCGGCTCTGCAGTGCCCACTGGGCGCAGTGAGGAGCCCTCAGCCCACCCGGGGAGCACAGCAATGTGGTGGCCACGGGCTGTCCCAGAGCCCACAGACTCCTAGGTGTGACCTCTGCTGAGCGCCTGCCACGAGGCCCCAGGCCCCGCTCGCCTGGGTGAATGCCAAGGGCTCTCACAGGCACCTTGCTCCTGGGCGTCCCCCGCAGGTCCACGGGGGCCCTAGAACAGGTGCTTTCCAGTGATTCTAGAATGGACACGGAGAGCCTGCAGGGTGTGGCCATGCCGCCCACAGGCCCTGACCCTGTCCTGCCAGCCGCCCCTGCAGCCCGCCTCCTCCCTGCCCCTGGTTCTGCATGTGCTCAGGGACAAGGGCAGGGATGAGCCCTGCTGCTGAGGCCCCAGGGAGCTGAGTTCAGGCCTGGCGCAGGGAGGGCTGGGGGCCAGGCACCCCAGGAATGAGGAGGGACTGGGCAGACCCGAGGACATGGGGCCTCGTCAGGGCCAAAGGGGAGTGACGAGGGGCAATCTCAGGGGCTGTGGAACCATGGCCCAAGGTCACCACGGTCATGTGGCCTCTGCTGCCTGAACCCTCGCCCCATGGGAAGCTCCTCTGGGTGGAGTTCAGGGACAACCCAAGGAGAGTGACCCGGGCTCTTCACTTCTCCAGACCCTGAAGGACTGAGAAGGGAGCCCTGTCCCGTCCCAGCAGAAGCAGGCGTGAGGGCCAGGCAGGGCCACCAGACCTGCCGCAGGCCCTCGGGCGCCCAATCCCTGCTGGAAGAACGGCCCGCAGCAGACGGAGAGGCTCAGCCCTTCCCACGCCACCGACGCAGGTCTTCCAAATAGGGCCACCGAGGTTGATACCTGCTGGGGACAGGGCACTAGTGGGCACCAGGCCCAGGGGTCCTCAAACCACTGCCTTCTGTTGTCTGGAAATCAGCCACAGGACCGTGGGCTGCCCGGAGGCCCTGGCGAGGTTGGGGTTCGGAGTGCCCTGGGCAGAGCCCGGGGCTGCCCTCCCTGCAGAAGGAGCCAGAGACTGATGAGGCCTTGTCTCTGGGACCAGGCTGCCACTCACCCGGCTTAGGCGCCAGGGCTCCCATGGCTCGGGTGCTAAGGAGCTGGTGACCTGCTCCAGCTGGGCCCCAGACCAGGCCTGCTGCACGCTGGCAGCTAACTGACTGCTTTAATTTTGGGGCTTTTTGTCCGGGCTCTCCAGGGGCCGCAGGAAGCCCAGGGCGCAGGTCCCAGGAGAGCGGATGGGCACCCTCAGCTTCCACTAGGCCGCCCGGCCTCAAG
Organism: Glaucomys volans; assembly: GCA_020662805.1. NCBI lineage: Eukaryota > Metazoa > Chordata > Mammalia > Rodentia > Sciuridae > Glaucomys > Glaucomys volans. The sequence continues at coordinate 280,320 of JAJEJO010002595.1, forward strand.
GCACCGTTCTTCCCCATCCTGTCCCCTGGGGCGTTTTCGTTTTTGTTCGGGGGGATTGAGTCCTGGGGGTTTAACTACTGAGCCACATCCCCAGGGGGGACAGGGTCTTGCTGAGGTATAAGTGCCTTGCCAGGTTGCTGAGGCTGGCTTTGAACTCTCGGTCCTCCTGCCTCAGCCTCCAGAGCTGCTAGGATTATAGGCGTGCGCTACCTCACCTGGCTCCCTCGTTGGCTTTTTTCTTTTAATATTTTCAGTTGCAGAGTGACACCGCATCTTCATTTTACTCATTCACTTTTGTGTGGTGCTGAGGATCAAATCCAGTGCCTCACACGGGCAAGGCGAGCGCGCTACACTGAGCCCCAACCCCGGAGCCCCGCTTTGGCTTCTGCCTTACGCAGCCTCCTGTAAGGGGCTGTGCAACCCGGAAGGGCCTGGAGCAGGAGCTCCCGCGCCCTCTCCCCTGGGTCTGCTGCACACCACTGGCTCCTGGCCCTGACCCCAACTGCTTAGGGGGTCTTCTTCTCTGGAAGCCCAGATGCTGGTCTGCCCCAAGGAGGGGACCCTAAACCTCACACCCTGTGCCAACCCGCCCCGGCCTGGCAGTAGGAATGCCTCTGGAAGACTGGTCTCAGGCCTCGCTGTCCACTCCTGACAAGGTCAGGCACAGCGCCTGCGTGGGGAGAATGTCCCTGTGCCACAGGCTGGTAAACCGGGAGCAGCGAGGGTTGGCCAGGCCCGCCGAGTGGCGCTGCACACCCCAGCCTTGGCACCAGGGCTGCTGGCTTAGGAATTCTGATCTGCAGGCACGGGGCCACCAAGCCACTGCACTGGGAAACAGGGAGTGTGGAGATGGCTCCATCCCTGTGTGACCCCAGCCTGCGCAGGGGAGAGGAGGGCCCTGCAGCCAGCCGAGCACAGGTCAGCGCCTGCTTGAGAGGAAGCCGCGGAGGTCAGGAGCGGGCCGGCTGAAAGGACCAGAGGAGCTGGGAGCCGAGGCAGAGCTCGGCCCCGAGGAGCAGACGCAGTGCCGCGGTAGCTGGGGCACTTAGCCACCCTACATGCCTCCAAGGGAAGACCCGAGGGGTCATACTGACTCCAAGTCCAGGACCTCAGGAATTCTCGCAGGAGCACAGAGACGTCCAGCACTCTGCAAGGTAAAGCCAGCAACGTCCGACATGGGATCCCAGATCACCACGCCAGTGAAGAACGCAACCAAGGAGAGGAAAACAAGCAAAACTGGCCCGGAAATGAGGCGAGCAGAGAGCACAGCTGGAAAGAGGGTGGGGATGGGAAGGGAGGCTTGCCGTCCCAGGCGGGGCAGGAGCTTGCAAGGACGGAACGTGCACATCCCAGGTGCGGACACCAGGAGGGATGAGTGACTTCGGGGCGGGGATCTGGAACCCGGAGAGCTGAGCGCAGCTGAGGCCCAGAGGCCCCACAATGGTGCTGGGAGGTGGGGGCAGAAAAAGATTGGAAGAGACAATTGTCAGGCTTTGTAATTGGGGCAAAAACTTTTTGAATTTGATGAAAACTGAAAACTCAAAGATCCAAGAACCCCCAGGAGCCCCAAGCGCAAGAACATGAAGAAAGAAAGGGGGTCATGGCGAGCCAGGGGCCTGGAGCTCTGAGCTCACCTCGGACACCAGCCTCCCCAGGCTGCTTGGGATGTCCTCAGCGAGCCTGCTCCTGCAGGAAGGCTGGTTCTGGCCTCTCCTGCCTCCTGGAGGCCAGCCAGGGCTGCACACACGGCTAGTGCCACCGTCGCCGTGGGGGTCAGCCGGAGCCCCTCCCTCACACTGCTCCGCATTGCCCTCTGCCCTCTGGGGCCCAGCCTTCCAGGTCTCCACGGAAACTGGCCTCGGGTCTGACCACATGTCTCCCACACGGCTGCCCGCTGATCAGCGCCTCCGTGGGCTCCCTGCCCCCGCGCCCAGCTCCTTCCTGGCTCTGCCTTGCGTTCTCCAGGCCCTGGGGGTGCTTTAAAAACTCTCAGGATTCTTGTAACCCCGTTTATTTCTCTTAACACTGGCAGCCTGACAGACTCTGGTTATTCTTAGTGCTAAATTATGTATCTCCCTTCCCCTGCGCGCCCGCCCTGCTCCTCTAACGCGGCTCCTGGGGCCCAGCAGAGGCCCATTTCCCCCACTCAAAATGAAGTAATTTAAAAATCTTTTGTCTTTAATTTTTTATCACCCGAACCACGCACGTGGTATACAAGTTTATTGAGGGGCTGCAGCCTGGCCAGTCACTGAGCCCCATGCTCTCTCCTCCTGCTCTACGTTGGCCGTTAGCCACCTCAGGCCATGAGTGACAGGAAGTCACTGGCCTCTGAGGGCAGCATGGAGGAGGAGGCCGCAAGCAGTACCAGCCTCAGGGCTCCCCAGGTCCACTTGCACAGACCCTTCTGGACACAGCCCAGTCCGTTCATCGGCCGCGACCTGGACAGCAAGTCTCACAGCTGGACTCTTGCCATGTGTCCTGGCCCGGTCAGCCCCACCCTCTCATCAGGAGGCAGGAGAGTCCACACCAAGGGACAGATGCTGACCACACTATCTGAGGGCTCTGCTGGCCACACTTCCTCCCCTGAAGCTAACCCCAACCCAGCCAGCTGGCCCTCGAGGTGCTGCCCAGGCCGGTGGGACAAGACCCTCACTCACTGCAGAGCGGGGCCAGGCTGCGTCACACACACCTGCAATCCCAACAACTCGGAGGCCGAGGCAGGAGGATTGGGAGTTCCAGGTGGATTGAGAGAGACCCAGTCTCAAAATAAATGAATAAAAAGGGCTGGAGATGTAGTCAGGGTAGTGCACCCCTGGGTTAGACCCCCAGTGCCACACAAGAAGAAAGAGAAACCGGCGGGCAGGGTCCCTGGAGCTCCCTCCGCAGAACTTGGGCTCGGGTCGGCAGCCGGTCTTGGGCAAAGGCTGTCCCCACCTCGGGGCCGGGCCGTCTCTCGTGGCAGCTGTGGACAGAAGTGAGGTCACATCCCTTGGTCACAGTCACCTCCAGACGGAACTCTAGGCAGAACCAGTGGCCCACCGCGTCCACTGCCAACTCTCCTCCCTGACTCAGAAGGCTCCAGGTGACACTGGCCTTTGTTCCCTGAGAGCCACAGGTGGGTGCTTTAGCCCATCAGCACCCGGCTGCCTGGGGCAACTTCCTGCCGCAAGGTAAGCCCAGCCCTCCATGCTTGAAGCAGGCTCTGGGCCTCACTGGCCCTGGGAGGCTGGCTCTGCGCTGCCCGAGCCTCCAACTGCCCACGAGCTGCACCTCAGTTCTGTGAGAAGCAGTGCTGGCCCTGGACACAGACTGCCACGCTGCTGCCCGGCGTCCCTGGGCTTGTCAGGAAATAGACAAAGGGTTCCTTCATTGAGGCCCCCTGTCCACGGGGCCGAGAGCCAGGCCACAGGAGTGGACGCCCCAGCTGTGGACTGAAGTGCACTTTCCCTGAAGGCGGAGGTGGGACCTCAGGGACAGCGGGGCGCACTGTGCCTGCCCAGGGGCCTGTGGGGATGGCGGCCTCCACTCTCCTGGGGCCCACGTCACCCCCACCCCAGTTGCTGGCCCTGCTTTGGGCGCATGCAGCTCAAAGGGGCCCAGGGAGGACACTCAGGGACCCTCCTTTCCTCCCACAGGCCTGAAGGGACCTCAGCAGAGCTGGCCGCAGAGGCGTGCCCAGGTAGGGGCCATGGCCATCCACCCACATCTGGAGAGGTGGCCTGACCAGCAGGCACCCCTCCCAGCCACCCACTGGCAGTGGGCACTGGGACGGCCCTCAGGGTAGGGTGTGGACCCAAGGCCCTGGGGCCAGGAGACAGACCTGGATGGGGAGGGCCCGGGGTTGCTGGGGGAAAGGGCCCTGGGGCCCAGGAGGATTTTGAAGGTGGGTGAGGTCATTCTGGAAGGGAAGGGAGCCACAGAGCCATCTTGCCATTGGAGGAGGGCTGCCAGGACGGTAGGCAAACCACTGCAGTGAGGCCATGCGGGCTGGACCGCCAGGTCCGAGGAGAGCCAGGGTGGTCTCATCCCAGGCCCCTGTGGACACCGGCCCCCAGCACCAAAGCTCCTCCTCCTCTGCTCTCTTGACCCCACACCCCATAGGGCAGAGCGAGGTTCTGAGCAAGCCTCAGCCAGAGCTCTTTGGGTCCAGTGGCCCCTGCAGAGTAGCTTTAGGCCTGGGCTCCAGGGAGCCTGGACCTCAGCCCCACCCTCTGTGCCAGAGGCCCCAGGCCCAGGGAGCCAAATGCCTGCAGCTTCCGCAGAGGACAGCGACATCCTCACCAGGTCTTCCGTCCCTTAGACGGGTGGTGGGTACGGGGCAGCTGGTGTGCGTCCAGCAGAGAAGGGGTGCCTGTCTGCCTGGCCAACACAGATGGCCGCTGCCCTACATCTCCAGCAGGCCCCATGGCCCAGCCCCACCTCACAGAGCCCTCACGCAGGCAGGACTGCGGCAGGCCCTGGCGGTAGGTGAGACAGGGCCTCCACCCAGTCCTGGCCTACTGCCCCCGCTGTCCAGCCACTCCAGAGAGTGCTTGTGCTGGGAGAAGAACCAGAATTGGGGCAGGGTCCCGCCGGTCCCAAGGGCAGCCCTCACACTGCCCACTGCTGAGCCAGCGGGCAGCCCTGGAGTCCCGCTGTGTGCGGCTGGCTCTGGAGGGACCCATGGACCCTGCTCTGTCCCCTAGAGCTGCAGGCCCTGGGAGAGGGTCATCGCAGACCCTGGGCCCCAATGCACTTTGGGGCCACGCAGGGTAGAGCCAGGTGATCCGAGACCCAGGCCTCAGCACGTGGCCACCAGCAGAGCCCCGTCCCACCAGCCTCTTCCATCTGATGGAGACGGTCCTCGGCAGTGGGGTCAGATCAGGCCTGCAGCCTGGGATCTCTGGCCACTGCCCTGCTGAGCTCACCCGGCTCCACCGCCAGCCGCCCTGGCCATGGCTGGCGCAGCTGCGTGTTCTTGGGAACGCCCAGAGACGGGCTGTTTGGGAACACCCCGGCCGCTGGGGAGGCTGACCTGCCGCTGGCCACCAGCTGCAGGGTGTGCTCCCCTCCTGGACCCCAGCCCCAGCCTGCAGCCCCCGGCTCTGTGGCTTTCTCCGACTCAGGACCGAGCAGACTCCTCTAGCCCCCAGGGCCCCCTCTCCCGCCCCAGGAACGGGAGGCGTCCCAGTCTCCCACCCCGGCCGCGAGGAGAGCTGCTGCTTTCCAGGCCCGCGTCTGGAATGTGGATCTGCTCTGCGGTGGGAGCGACTCTGGCCGCTTCAGCGGTGGCCACATTCCTGGTGTGAGCTGGGCCAGCCTGGGGAGCCTTTTCCCCGCTCTGGTGCCAGCCCCAGCGGGCTCAGGGGAGGGGAGAGGACCGTTTCTATGGCAACCTCCCTTTTTGTTATTTCTTATTTTCTTTTTTATGGTTTCTCCAACTTTGAAGCTCTCCAGACAGTTTACAGACTGCAGAAAGGAAAAGTCGTTTTCCTGCTCAGGAGCCCCCCAGCAGGGCAGCCGCAGGCTCCAACAGAGCCCTGGCGGCCCCTTTCCCCTGCCGGGCTGGGCTGGGGGCTTCTAACCCGAGGCAGACGCACTGTGCCCTCCGAGACCTAGCTGCCCTTCAGACATGTCAGAGGAACTCAGTTACTGTCCTCCTGAAAACGGAGGACAGTATCTCCAGGAGAATCGCTCAGCCACATGGCCAGCTAGCTGCAGACGGGTCCCCAGGGCCAGGGCCCCAGGTGGGTGCTGGGCAGGGTCTGAAAGAAGGTGGCAGGTGTAGATGACTGGCAGAGGGGCCCAGGACAGGGTGGCAGGAGCCGGGGCTGCAGCGTCCACCGGGGCCTGAGGACCAGCCCATCCATTCCTCGTAGGGGAGTACGTGATCATGATCCGTGATGTGACCACCCCTCCGTTCCTGGGCCGCACGCTGCCTACCGCCTTCAAACACCTGCGGGTCCGAGCAAAGGGGACTGGCCAGAGGCCCCACGTCCCTGAGGAAGACACCAGAAGCTTAAGCTAGAGGCGAGCCCCACAGCCCACCCAGGAGCTCAGACGCCCCCTTCGTTGCACCCCAAGGCCCACCCCCAGGTCCCCAGGTGGCCTGAACAGCCAGGGGGTGGAGGGCTGCTCCACAAGACCCCCGGCCACGGGCTGCAATAAAACACAACGCCAGGTCCTGAGTGGCACACGCATGGGGTCCCCCCCAGGGGCGCCCACGCGGGCAGCCTCGGTCAGCACTGAATGGGGAGGCAAGGGGTCCCCTAGGACCCGAGTGGGCCCGCGCTCCGCGGCCAACACTCTTCAAGGCCTGCACATCTGCCCCACCCGGGCTGTGCCCAGGCCAGAGAGGCCCTGCACTGGAATTCTCTGCCAGGCCAGGCTGGGGACAGGGGTGGCCCAGCTGCTTCTGCCCAGTACTGCCCACCCCTGCCAGGTCAGGGGGCCATGTGTCTGGGCACCACATGCCACAGTGACAAGGCAGTGTCGTCCAGGGATTTCACAGCGGCCTCTGAAGGGCATCCTGGCCACTGGGGAGACCCAGGGAAGCTGGCCACTCCGTCCACCTGGACGGCCCCTGGAAGGGCGCCCTGGCTTTGCAGCGCCCTCCTGGATGCATGCAGACCCTGCCAGGGTCTCAGGCTCTGCCTGCCCCCGGTGCCGGACACGGTGGCACCACCTCACCTGGAGCACGTGCTCCTGGGCCCTCCTGGGGGCCATTGCCGCCTGCGTGCTGCCCGTAGCCTGCTGCTCAGCTGGCCACACACTTCCTCGTCCACAGGGGGGTCATGCAAACCCAGCTCCTGCCAGCTCTGTGAGCCCCCTACCGGCCCCCCGGCAGTCGTCGCCCATGCCCACGAGGGGCAGGCTGCTGCCCGTGGACCTGCTCTCCCCCATATGCCTGGCACAGCAGCCTCTAGTGCAGACGCGCCAGCTGCCCGGGGCTCTGGGGTGTGCAGGGCTCACAGGCCCCCGGGGAGCAGGGCAGGGAGCCCCTCCCCATGCCTTCCAAAAGCCAAGGCAGTGCCCGAGGGCGAGGCCCAACCTTGGGCCACCCCAGGCCACAGCCCCCACGCCACCATCCAGCGTCTGGGGCCTGTGTGGGTGGCCCCAGTTCCACCTGACCCTTGGCGGCGGCCACCAGCCTCCTCAGCCCTCTGGAGGGAGTTCTGGGCTTGCCCTGCTTCTTAGCCGCCTGGCACCTGGGTTGCACCCGCCTGGCCACCTGCCTCCCAGGGGCCAGGAGGGGCCGTGGGGTGTGCAGCAGGTGCGGTGACTCAGGGTCACACCCCTCAGACCCGGCAGAGTGCTCTGCGGCTCCTTTTCTGCTTCAAGATGGAACCACATTTCTGTCAAAAGAAAAACAAAGAAAATGATGTTTCAATTTAGGAAGGAAAATTGCTGGGAACGGCAGCAGCTGCTGCTTCCGGCGGTGGAGAGGCGTCCTTGGTGTTCGATTCCCCAAAGCATGCACGGCTTTTAAAGTCCCAAAGCCCATGGCAGGAACCCGGGCCGCCACCCCACCCAGGATGTGCGGTGAGGGGCTGCACCTCCAGAGGCCTGCTCTGGGGACAACAGGCACGTCCCCGCAGGCACGGGGCTGCTTGGCAGGAGGCAGGCCCTCTGCAGCAGACCTCCACACCTCCACCCTCCCAGGGCCTTTAGCAAACCCACGACTGCCTGCCGGCCTCAGCACACAACGGCCAGGAAGGACACTCAGTCCCCTGCCCCTTGGCTTCCTGGCGGGGTCTGAGGGCCTGAGACCATTCCAAGGGCCTCCTGGCCCCAGCCTGGAGCAACAGAGGTGGCCGCTGGCTGCCAGGTTGTCCTTTGGTTATCCCCCCACCCCTGCCAAGGGGACCCCAGTGAGGGCAGCAGAGATGGCCATGGATGGGCCCTCCTCTCCTGGTCAAGTCAACCTCAGGCCGGCCAGCACCACCATGGCGCCAGGGACCAGAAGACTGGTCCCGCCCTAGTCCCACTCTTTCAACTTCCCCACAAACTAAATATATGCAAAAATTTCAATTTTCAGATAAAAGTAGACAGACCTCTACGTCTCAGACTCCAGCCTGGGGCAAGGTGCGGGAGAGCTCGGGGCCTGAGAGGGGGCTGCGAGGGGCAGGGTTCAGCCCAGCTGTGGAGTGGAGGTGGGCGGCCAGGGGCCCTGCAGCCCAGTGTCCCTCCCGCCCTGGGTCTGCAGCCTCTCCCAGAGATGACAGGGCTGACTGGGCCAGCCCACCCAGCAGCACAGGCCCTAGGGACTCAGGAAGGCAGGGAGGGTCCACCTCTTGTCCAGGCAACCTCTTGGGCGGTGCTGACATCTAGCAACCCATCTGGAGGGCCTCTCAGATGGGGTTGGTGAGGATGGTGCAGCCCCCAACCCCGGGGCTGTGCCACAGCCCCACCCTGTGCCAGCCACTTTCCCACTGTCCACCCACGTTGGCCAGAGTAGCAACTGAGTACTGAGTCTAGGGCAGGGCCAGGTAGGAGGATCATGTCCAGGGGAGGACTATGTCCAGTGGGAGGACCATGTCCAAGGGCAGAACCATGTTAGAACCATGTCCAGGGGAGGACTATGTCCAGGGGAGGACCATATCCAGGAGGAGGACCATATGCAGGGGGAGGACCACGAACAGAGGAAGGACTATGTCCAGGAAGAGGGCCATGTCCAGGCAGGAGGACTGTGTTCAGGGAAGAACTGTCCAGAGGGAGGACCATGTTTGGAGAAGGATGATGTCCAGGCAGGAGGACCAGGTCCAGGGGCACGACCATGTTGGGGGGAGGACCATGTCCAGGCAGGAGGATTATATCCAGGCAGGAGGACTATGTCCAGATAGGAGGACTATGTCCAAGAGGAGGACTATGTCCAGGGGGAGGACCATGTCCAGGCAGGAGGACTATGTCCAGGGGGAGGACCATGTCCAGACAGGAGGACTATGTCCAGGAGGAG
>JAJEJO010002595.1:289264-329663 GCA_020662805.1 Glaucomys volans
CTATGTCCAGGAGGAGGACTATGACCAGGGGGAGGACTATGTCCAGGAGGAGGACTATTACCAGGGGAAGGACCATGTCCAGGCAGGAGGACTATATCCAGGCAGGAGGACTATATCCAGGCAGGAGGACTATGTCCAGGGGGAGGACCATGTGCAGCGTGTGGCCTCGCGCAGCTGCCGTCTTGGTCTGGGCACTGACTCCTGGGCACTGGGTCAGCCCCGGGGCCGCAGGGTGAGTGAGGGAGTGTGGATTCGTCTCCCAAGTTAGGCCAAGGGGACCTTGCGGCTGTCCAGGAATCACATCACACCCTCCCATCTCGCCCGGGTGGCCCCAGGTGGCCCCAGGGGCAGTCAGACTGCCAGCACAGCTGGATGGGAAGTGGTCCTAGTTGGCCTGGCCTAGGCTGTCCCTGGCCTGGAGGCCCAGGGAGGGGTTCAGGGCCTCTGGGTGCCTCTCCTGGGAGCTGGGACAGAGGCGGGCACGAGGGTGGCTACTCCAGGGGCAGGAGCTGCCCTCTGTGCCCACCGAGCACCCTGAGGAGCTCTCGCCCCAGGCGCGTCTTGGGCAGGCGGATCCAGTTCCCAGGCCTGGTGGAGCCTCCCCTGTGCCCCTCCTGTGACCCCCAGGGAGGGGCACGTGGGCCCCTTCATTGATCCCTTAACGTAGGTGTGACAGGAGACGGGAGGGATTCAGGGGGAGGGAGGGAGAGGTGCCTGCCACTCCTGCCCAGCCTTGCTCCAGGAGGGCCTTAGTCAGTGCCCCCTGCAGACCACCTAGGGACGCACTGGGGGTCAGCAGAGGACAGCGTGAGCAGGCACAGCCCAGGACAGGAGCTGCAGGGGCCTGTCTGTCTCTGCCACCTTCTCATTGGGCCACCTGGCGCGGGAGGCTCCTCCCAGCTTCTGCTGCTGGCCAGACTGGTCACTCAGGACACTCCCAGGGGAGGCCTCCCAGAGCCCTGTCCGCAGCCTAGGCAGGCCGCCTGGTCTCAGTGCCAGGCAGATGGTGAGACCAGCTGTGTGGAGGCTTCCTGGAGGATGCCCAGCCTGCCAGACTGGTTCCTGAGCCTGGCTAGCCCCTGCCACTCCACTGCCTGCCCGGGAGCCCTCAGTCCTGGGGCACCGATGTGGGCAGCCACAAGGCCTGTCTCAGCGTGACCCCTAGCCAGCAAGGATTCCATGATGGCACACGGCTGCCTGGCCCTGCCCCTCCCTGCTCCTGTCTCCTCAGGGCAGGGGACAGCTGAGGGAAGAGACCCTGGGGGAGGCACTGGCAAGAGGAACACGGAGGCCAGGAAGGTCTGAGCAGGTGGGGGGCCTGCCCCTGGCCTCTGGTAGCCCTGGGCTGAGGGCCCAGGCCCAGGATGACAGGCCCCTCAGCGTGCCTTGGGGAAACCCTGTTGAAGCTGGGACAGCAGAAATACTGGCCAGGTGGCAATCGTGCCCATGAGTGGCCCCATCTAAGCTTCTCTTGGCATGGGGACTCAGGTCTCTGATGAGTGGACAAGCTGACCTTTGTCATGGTCCAGGACAAAGGCCGTAAATAGGGCTGTCCACGGTCAGTTGTTACCCTCTGGGCTGGCCCTCCCTTGTCCCGCCCTTAGCCCTGGGACAGTGCCACTCTTGAGAACGTGGGACACCCCCTCCTCCAGGTACCTTCACCCCACCCCTGGACAGTCAGAGACAGGGAACCAAGGACAGGGTAGCCCCCCAGGAATACATCTCCAGAGCCCCAACAGGGTGGGGCCTGAGTGGGAGGGAGCCCCTCCTGGCGACCTGGGCAAGTGGCTGGCCTTCAGGTGCAGAGGACATGCCTGCCTGGTCCCCAGGCCTCCCTGGCTCCTGGGCCCACAGCAGGGATGGGCCCTAACACAGGGTCCTGGCACCTCTGGCTCGTCCACAGCCTTGGTGCCAACAGGGGAAGCCAGGGTCCAGCCCTGGCTGCACCTACTCTGAGTGCCCAGCTCCACACAGCCCAGCACGGGGCTGCTCCTGGGAAGCTCCCGGGAACCACAGCCTTGGCTCTCACCAGGACAGGGCGCCAGGCTGCCAGAGGCCCAGGGCCAGCTCCCAGGTCCTGCATCCAAACTTGGGATGGGTGGGCCTGGCCCTCAGCGTCCACATGACTCCTGCAGGTCAGGGCTGGCCCTCCCAGGGTCTCACAGTAGCCTTCACTTGGGGACAGTCAGGCACTGGCCGGAGGAAGCTCAGACAGGTGCTGGGGCCAGCGGGGCAGTAATGAAGGGGGCCCAGCACAGGGGAGCTGTCCAAGCGGCAGGGGGCTGGGGCCTCAGGTGGAGGCTGAGGAGGTGGCAGGCGGGCCAAGTATGGCCCCCGAGGAGCTCCACACTCCAAATGGGAGAAGCAATCTGTGGGTTCGGGGGACAGGTGTGCAGGTGGGTCATGGGGTCACCACCCTGATGGAGGCGAGGGATCAGGGTGGGGTCTCAGGAGAGGCATTTCTGGGGTCCCAAGATTTGTGATCTGGGGGCTAAGACCCCCATCCCAGCCTGCCCTGCTGGCCTAGGAGAGGTGGGCTAGGGGGGCAGGGCAGCTGGGGCTGCACTGGACAGGAGGGGCCACTCTGTCTGCCCATGGAGGTGACCTCCTTCACCAGCTGACGGAGCCCTCCCAGGACCCCTGGGGTCAGACCACCCAAGAGAGGGCACACTCAGGCTGGTGGCCAGAGGGAGTGGGATTGGGGGTTTGGGGTCCTCAGTAATTCCTGTGACACTGCGCCATGTCCCTCCCTGAGGTGGCGCACTGTGGCGGCATGTGAGGCCGGGGTGGAACCAGGGTCCACAGGCCCAGAGCCCATGGCGGGGCTTCTTGGCCTGGGTGTCCCCTACCTGCCATGCCCTGGCTGCCAGCTCAGGCCCAGGCCGTGTCCTGTCCAGGAGTGGCCCCAGAATCCAGAGCATGGCGGGCACTGCAGGCAGGGTACCCCTGCCGAGTGGGGTGAAGGGCCCAGTCCTAGGCAGAGCCTGGTGAAGCTGCGGCCAGAGCACTGGTCACCTCAGGGGGCTCAGGGCCAGCTGTGGGAGGGACCTGCTGGGCGCAGTGGGCCAGGAGGGCAGCCGGAGCTCTGCTCTAACCTGGGGCTCCGGGTCGGCCACTGCCTCCTCCCCTCCCAGCCGGGCACAGGCGGCACCAGGCCTGGACCCTGCGGCCCGAGCTAAGCTGGGCAGCTGAGAGGCCACCCGTCCACGCTGGGGTTCGGCACCCGGCCCCCGTCCTGAGTGGCCTGGGATGGCTGCAGGGAAGGGGGACATTACCCAGCCCTGGACAGGAGGTTCAGGGACACTGTCATGTGGGCCTGACCCAGGGTGGTCAGTGACCCTCTGCTGGGGCCTCACGAAGGGCCCCACCCTGACCTCTTTGCTTTGGGTGCCGCCTGGGTTTCGGCACAGGTCTCTGTGCTGTGGCGAGAGCCTGGACCCGGCATCCTGCCAGGGAGGCTGCCAGCCCTGCCATGGGAGCCGGAAAGCCCAGCCCAGCCCAGCCCAGCTGGACTCCTGGCCGAGCACAGGATGCTGCCAAGGCCAGCCAGGCTGGCGGGCTCCCCCTGCCGTCCCCGCCCGCAGTGGGCCACCTGCTCTGGGCCGGGTGCCCTCTGTGCTGAGGCCGCCACCCACCTGGCGAGGCCCAGTCACAGATGGCTGTGTGCGTCAGAGGCCACGGGGGGCAGGGGTGGGCAGCATCCAGTCCCCAAATGTCCTGTCCCAGGGTCACCAGGCGGCTCGTGGGTTCTGATGGAGATGGGCAACATCCGTGGGAGGGCGGGAGGTGCCCTCGCAGGGCCAGCACTCCAGGCCACAACGCTGCCCCTCTTCCTCAGGGCAGACTGTCCCTGGGCCCTTTCCCACCCCCTTGCAAGCCACTGATCCCACGGGACCTCGGGTGAGGGTCCTCCCCTAACTCAGCCTTGTGGGGCCTGGGCCTTGTCTCATGCTGGCTACCAGTGGTCCTGGGACCAGCTGGACATGAGTGGGGTGAGAGCAGCTGGGGGTACAGTGAGACGGCCTGGCTGGGGGGCCAGAGAGACGGGGGAGCCCTCCCAGCCTGGGGGGCGTCCCTCCAGAGGCCCTCCTCCCCCGCACCTGAGCAGCAGGGCTGCAAACGCCATTGGGCACGGGAAGCCGTGCAGACCCCACTAGGCTGGGGCCAGGGAAGGGCAGGCGGGCCAGCTGTCACAGGAACTGGGGATAGGTCTGCTTTCCACGGAGGGCGCCCGGCATCTGCCTCTCCCAAGGGCTGGCACTCAGGCTGTGGTCAGCCACCTTGACCATGGGGGGGGGGCCTGAGGACAGACTGGGGCCCCCAGAGGGGAGACAGACAGCTGTGACCAATGGTGGCCAGGGAGACGCAGCTGTTGGTGGCTGAGACAGAAATGGAAACTGGGCGGCAGTCACAGGGCAGGGATGGACGCCGGGAGGCTCCCCTGCCCCACCCCAGGCTCACCTTTGTGCCCATCTTCAGAGACTCGGAAACAGGGCCCAGCCAGGAAGAGGTGCTGGGAGCTGCTGCAGGGACCAGCTGAGGCCTGGTGGTGTGGACAGGCCCTGAGCGGGCAGAGGTCTTCTGTGCCCTCTGAGGGTCCCCCAGCCTGTGCCCTACCCACCTCCTGCCCCATGCCACGGGCAGCTGCCCTGGCTAGGAGTGCCAGAGTCCACAGTGCCCAGCCCCAAGGCCCCTGGGCGGGGGGCCACACTGACACACGGCCTCTCCAAGACCAGCCACACTGGGAGCTACCTGCCTGCCACTCCTCCTGGGCCCGGCTGCACTGGACCCAGGTTGCCTGACCCCCCGTCTCTCCTTGGGTCTGCACCATCTCACCGGGGCGGGAACTCCAATAGCAAGAGCCATGCCCAGCAGGCTGCAAGTCCTCGCCGGCCCACAGCTCCTGGATGGTGAGGGTGCAGCACTGGGCAGAGCAGGCCCTCAGCTGCCCACTGCTACAAGTTGAGGCTGCCCCAGGTCACGTCTGGACCACAGGACACAGTGACCCCTGGAGAGTGGACCCACGGTCCCCCGAGCTGGGGCCTGGTCTGCATGGGAAGCCAGGCGGGATGGCGGGCTTTTCCAGCTGGGTGGTGGCAGGGGTGCGGAGGTCTTGGCTAGAGCCCACCTTGCGCTCCCTCTCCCCACGGCTCCCAGTGAGCGCACCAGGCTCTGTTGGGCAGGGTGGGGCGGGGCGGGGCGGGGCAGGGCAGGGAGGCTTCTCCTGGCCCGAGGTGGGGGGACCCTGGGACCTGGGGGTCCTGTTGGGAGGTGGGGTGGGCTGAGCTCTACCACCCATTGCTAGAATGAGGCCAGATGACCTCTGATGAGGGGTCAGGCAGGCCGGGGAGGCTGGACCTGGGTGGTCAAAGTCAAAAGGTGACAGCTGAGTCCCCAGGACCCAGCCGTGAGTCCCCCTTGGTGACATGCATGCTGTGCACCTCCCCTGGCAGGATTGGCCCACGTAGGTCAGGCAGGGAGGGTACTCGCTGCTTCCTCCTCAGGGCAGTCTGCTGGACCCAGGGTGTGGAAGCCACTGCCCACCCCAGCACACACCACTGCACGCTCCTCAGGACCAAGCCCGGTGACAGCTTCTGTCCAGCAGCCCTCACAGGGGCCTGGGCAGGAAGGGCCCCCTCTCAGCCCAGCAGTGCCCACTGTGGGTCCTGTCTCAGTCTGGCCAAGCTGCCAGGGACACCCCGGCCAGGGCTCCAGCGGACATCCACAGCTCCAAGTGAACCACAGTGTGACCCGCCGGGGACGCCCGCCCTCCGCCCTGCTCGAGGCGCTCGGTCCCTCATGGAACTCGCCGTGGGGGGGGGGGGGGGGGGGCAGCGCAGCAGGTGACAGCGAACAGATCAATATGCCAAGCGTCTTTTTCCTTTTAAAACCAGGCATTTATAAACAGGAAAGCATACATTAATTACATAAAAATAGTTTTCCAATAGCAGAGTAAGCCATCGTATTGTCATTAGCAGCAGCACAGGACACCGGCGCGGGGCGGGTTATGGGGGGTCTGCTTCCTTAATCGAAAAACATGAGAATCCTGACTGGGTGGGGAAGGCGCCTCCCCGCCCGGGGCGATGCGGGTGGCCAGGGCCCCCGGACCTGGGTCCCCGGGGCCAGGAGGGCTGGCCGGGGCTCGGCCCAGGGGCTGCTCCGTCCCCTCTCGCAGATGAGCATTTTTTCCCTCGGGTAAAAACAACCCAGAAAATAAGACAACTAACAGGTAAGAAAGTTTCTGAGAAAGGAACCGCCATGTACAGGTATGGTAACGGCGTGGAGGAGTATTTACAGGTCAGCTGCTGGACACGGCGAGTCCTGCGGGAAGAGGGCGTCGGGCGGGTTAGCTGCTCCACGGATAACGAGTGTTATTGCTGTTTTTCCCTTCGTTAAAAATCTTCTTTCGTAAAGAAACAGTGAGCGATGAAGCCGGACAGTCACCTGGACGACGGGCCACACACGGGGGAGGCAACAGCCAACGCCAGACATACCTCTCCTCCCTCGTAATGAAGAGAAACTCCCTCGCACCCCACTGGCGGGGCGGCGGGCAGGCAGGCGGGGCCTGGGACACCCTGGTCCAGTGGCCGCAGCAGGGCTGCCCCTGGAGGGAAGCAGCAGGGCCACCCAGTGCCCCGTCCACCTGGCCCGGGGCAGGGGCCCAGGGAGCCAGGCGGAGGCAGCCGAGCTGCTGGGAAGGGCAGAGTGCAAGCTGCTGGTGAGGAGCCTGCCCGCCTCGTCCCGCCCACTGCTTCGGCGGGAGCGGTGGCAGGCCTGGGCCCAGGTGGGATAAACCTGCGAGACAGCAGGACCTTCCCAGGACCAGCTGGCACGCAGGGTCTCCACCACATCATGGCACTTCCCCACTGGACGTGGCACAGGCTGAGGGCCTGGGTGCCACATGCCCGGCAGGGCCAGGAGGCTCTGCCCCAAGTGTCCCTCGGGAGCCCAGAGCTCAGCAGGGCCTGGGCTCTCGGTGGCCCTCAGACGTGGCGAGAAGAGCCACACACGAGCAGGCACACACTTAAAGCTTTGCTCCAACTGAATCCTTTAGTTTCCCTTCAAGAAATGGCTGGAAAAACACAATTCTGGAAAAACATGGCTGAAGACAGCGTTGTGCGTGCTGCGTAACAAACGGACCCTTTACACGACGCGGTGATAATGCCCATGGACGGGTCTACCTACGCAGGGCGCGACGCCCATGCATACAGGCCTCGGAACTGCAAAGGAAAAGCAAAGCAAAAGAAAACCCCAAACAAAGGCTGCCCGTACGTCATGTCCCTTTTGCATTGCACTTCAGGAGAGGGTCCCGGCAGCCACCGAGCCCCCTCAGTAAACCCAGGGCAAGACCCCGCAGGCAATTTTGTCGCCTGGGCGTCAGGGTTTAGCAGTCTCTGGTCTTTGCTGGTCGCTGCCGGCGGTGGGCGGTGTCGTGGCCGTTGGCGCCTGCACACACGGTCCCTGCTCCCTGCGTGCGGGCCTGGCACCAGGACTCGAGTACGGACTCCAGCGCCATCTCCCACGTGATGGACACCACGGCGTCAGAGGTGGCTGCCTTTGTCTGCTGGAAACTCACCTTCAGGCTTGGGCACACAGACCTTGTACAACCGCGTGACGTGGGGGGACAAGAGCGTCGGGAATAAATGCAAGAAACCTATCCTGACAGTGGCGGGTTCAGTCGCTGCTGCAGACGACCTGGGGGTGAGAAGACGGTCGGGTGGCTGTACAGGACGCTGGAAGGCACAGAGCGACCCCCAAGTTCAGCCTCTGCGTTTGTTTCTCGTGGTTCCTCGTCCAACCAAGCACCAGGGGGGTCCAAGCTCAGCACTTAGGGTAGAACTGCTCTAGAAATCGGTAGAAACCTCAGTCAACCAGTAGAAAGAGGGCGGGGCTCTGACAAAGTGCAGTTCTAGACACACGTTCACATGAACAAATAAAAACTGATATAATGCTGTGTTTTGTTCCAATGTTGCAGCCTCGGTCCCAACGCGGCACCGCGGCCGGCGGGAGGGGCTGCTGGGCCCAGAGTGGGCCGGGCCACGCCACGCCGACGCAGGCCAGCACCTCGGGTGGCGGCGGGGGCAGAGCCGGGTGGCCGTGCCCCTGGCTGTGCGCCTCTGCTTCCTGGGGCCTGGCGCAGCGTGGCCGCGGGCAGCGGCGTAAGGCGGGCAGTGCTGGCTCGTCTCGCACGCGGGGTCCCCCTGCTCCTCCTGGTGGCAGCAGGAAGACCCAAGTCCTTGTTGCTGAAAAAATAGACTCTGAAGAAAAACCTTTGCTGTCCCCATGGCCGCGGGCGCAGACGAGCAGTGATGGCTTCGGGCGGCGCACGCCAGCCTGCCACATGGCCTCACGTGGCCTCACGTGGCGACGGGCGGGCTCCGCAGTCAGTCATTAAAAAACGTGTTGGCTTTCTGAGCATCAAGTCTCCGTGTGGGTTTAAATAGCTTATGACAAAAGTGTAAATGTTAGAACGTTCCAGCAGGCGGAGCGCAGCTGGGCGCCGAGCAAACTCGCCAGCTGCGGCCGGGAGCGGCCTGCTCACCTGACGTTGGCCAGGAGATTCTGCAGTGGATCCAAAACACGTGGTTGCGAACACTCACTTGGCAGTGGGCACGGAGAGCACTGTGCTGGGCAGCGGGTGTGGCCACACCCACCCCGCCACACCCGGGTCCCTTGGGCACCTGGCTCTGCGGTCCTCCGCTAGGGCCCCGGCTCGGCAGCGCCCGCGCCCGCTGCGCTCTCAGGGCGGGGCCGCGGCCACAGCTGCTCCTGCAGCTCCTTCACCACCTTCTCCAGGTGCTCCCGGGCCTCGCGCTCCCGCAGCAGGTCTGCCCGCAGCTGCTCGCGGTCCGCCTCCGCGTGCTGCAGCTTTACCTGCAGGTCCTCGATCTGGAAGGGACCCAGGCGCCCAGTCAGCAGGGTCACCCAGCCCTGGAGCCTCCTGCTTGAGGCCCGTCTCCCTGGCTGGCTCCTGTCCCTCCCCTGCAGCCGTGAGGGCACGCCAGGCCACGAGTGCACCTGCCTGAGGCCAGGAGCACCGTCCCCACCGTCCCCACCCTCCCAGCACGGGCTCCCTGCACCCCAGGCTGGGCCGCGCCTGGGTGGCCGTACCTGAGCAGAGTACTTGGCGCGGAGGCGGCCGGCCTCGCAGCCCTTGTCGCACACCCGGACCTGCCGTGCCTGCTCCAGCTCCCGCTTGAGGCGCACCCGGGACTCGTTGGCCTCCTTCATCTTCTTCTCGTTCTCCGCACGCAGGCGCTCGATCTCCTTCCGCAGGCTGCGCTTGGCCTCCGTGGCTTCCCGCAGCTTCTCCTTCTTGGCCACCCGCAGGAACTCCAGCTCCTGGGGGCAGGGGGCTCAGGTCACTGCCAGCCCCACGCCCTGCAGGCGGCTCGCCTGGCGGGCGCCCCAGGGCCACCGGCTCAGGTCCACCCCCATCACAGAGCGCAAGACCTGTCAGCACCAGGGTTGGCCCAAGCCAGCCCTGTCACTGCTGTCACCTCCCCAGACGCAAACACCACTCCTCCTGGGTCAGCGAGAGGTGGGGCCGCGGCGCACATGCCTGAGCCTCCCCGCTTGTCAGAACATCGGCAAAGGCCTTGGGAGCAGGCCTCATGTCCAGTCCCAGGACAACAGTGGTGGGGGCAAGGGGCCAGACACCCGGGACCCCGGGGTCACGGGCCGGGTTGTGCTAAAGCCCAAGCCCGTCATGCTGCCCCCGGAGCCGCCAGATGCCAGCCAGGGTGTGGATTCAGCTGCTGGGTGAGCCTGCAGCAGCCCAGCACCAGGCGGGAGCCCAGAGCAGGCCTGCGCCGTGCCGCCCGCTCCCCCGGGGCCGTCTGCAGACCGCGTCTCCCTGCGTGTGTCAGAAAACAATGGAGCCGTGTGGAAGGAGGAGCAGGTGCAGCACAGCAGGTGAGCAGGGCAGGGAGCAGGGCGAGCAGGAGGCCTCAGCGCCCAGCAAGCTGCCTGCAGGACACGGGGGGAGGCCAGCATCCCAAGTGGGCGCTCCCAAGCGGGGCCCTGGTGGGACAGCAGTGGCTAAACCCACCCTAAGGACCTCCCTGGGAGCCCAGAGGGACATCTGGAGGTTGAGACAGCTAAGCCAGGACCCAGGGGCACTGGGAGGGCACCCACCGAGGCAGCTGGGAGGGGAGGCAGGTGCCAACTGCCGGAGGCCCTGCCCTCAGCCTGGTGTGGCCCCGCTGCCCGGCTCACCTGGTGCAGGCTGCGCTTGGCCTGCAGGGCGGCGCTCAGCTTCTCTTCCTGCTTCACGCGCATCTTGACCACCTCATGCAGGAACTTCTCCTTGGCTTCCCGAGTGTCCAGGCCACCCTCCAGGGCCTGCCGGAGGTGTTCCAGCTCGGCCTCCAGCCCGCCTGGGGCGTCCACATGGGCTGCGGCATCGGGGGCGGCTGCGGGCGGGGCGTGCACTCCTGGGGAACTCAGGTCCTTGGCAGAGCTGGACGAGGTGAAGGACGGCGAAGACAGCGAGGACAAGGAGGAGGTGACTGGGGAAGACAGAGGCGAGGTCAGGGGGTGCTCAGGAGGGCCGGGAGGCCAAGGGCCCTGGCCACACAGGCTCTGCAGGTGCTGCCCGAGGCCACAGGCAGCATGGGAGGCATCGTCCCCACTCACACTCCTCTCTGCTCTCGACTTCCACCTCCGCCTCCGAGTCCTTGTCCTCTTCAGGGGCAGCTACGGGTGCCAGTGTCTCCTGGGCTGCTGGGGTGTCAGTGGTCAGCTTCCGCTTCCGTGGCTGGATGCACGTGGCGAGGGGCTCAGGGGCCCGGGAGACGACGGTGGTGCATGGTGGGCTGCTCACGGCCTTCTGCTGGGCGGGTGGCGCAAGGGCCACGTTGGGGGCCACGGCCGTCTCGAAGCTCTTGTAGGAGTAAAAGCTGCGGGGGCGCAGGTGTGGGCGGGAGGGCCCCGGAGCCCCGCCACCCCCACCAGGCCACAGCGTGATAGCCCGGCCTTCCTCCCCACGCTGACTCTAAGGGTCAGGCTTCCAAAGACTGAGAATGGCCAGCCGGTGCCCGCAGGGCCAAACCTGGACAGACCACCACACGCGGGGAGGTGTGGGAGGGCACGCACTCACCTGTCTCGGATCAGGGCCGGGAGGTGCGGGGAGAGCTCTTTTTCGCTCGTGGAGACTGCAGGGGACCAGGGTCGGAAGGCAGAGAGGCGCTGGCGAGGGTGAACGCAGCCCAGGCTCTGTCAAAAGAGGCTCACGGTCAGCGGCCGGAGAAACCCAGGCTGCTCGTGTGTCCCTGAGGCCGGGCCAGGCGCCCACCTCCCCGAGGACCCCGGCAGGTCCCCACGCAGCACCTTATTGGAGGAACCAGCCAAGGTCCGCAGCCAACTGGACTGCTTGTCCTTCTCAGAAGACGCAGGGGACTGGGAGGAGGCAGCATCTGTTTTGGGTCTTATGGAGGCCGGGGGCTCGGAGGACACCTGTGATCAACACAAAAGGCCCTGTTGGTGCCTCGGGCCCAGGCGTGGGTCTCGCTCCAGCCACGAAGAGCCCTGTGGGCACACAGGCACCCACCAACAGCCCAGCTCCTGGCTCTGGAGGCCAGGAGGAGGCTGGGCCTCATGCAGAAAGGCAACGGCTCCCCCCAGGAACAGAGAGGCGCTGTGCTGCCCGAGAGTGTGACAAGGTGACCTCACCCCACAGCTGCAGGCTGGGGCCTCCTCGGAGGCTCCGCCTGACTGTCCTTCCCTGCCTCCACCATTTGAGCCGCCTCCTAGAGCCTGGCATGCTCCGTCAGAGACCCAGAGGGAGCCAGCCAGCTGCTCCCTGCCCAGGTCAGCGCCCAGGGCTGGTGGGATGCGGGGCCTCAGCACTTGCTGAGAGTCCAGCGCATCTCTGCTGACCCAGAACGGCCTGGGAAGGGGCCGCCCCCGCAGGAGGCTCACTGGCCAAGTGTGGGCCCGACACGGCGCTGCCGCTGGTGGAGGCAATGGCAGAGTGCCCTGGGAGGCCGGCGCACCGACTGCCCACCAAGCAGGCCCGGCTGCAGGAGGCGTGGCCCTGCCGAGCTTCCCGTCAGAGGAGCTGCAGGGGCGCCCCCCACCCCTCCATCCTCGGTCCTGCACCAGCCCTGGCTCCCAGGTGCCCCCGTGTGCCCCGGGAACCAGACGCCAACGTGCAGTCCATGTGGCCTCCAGGCCCAGTCAACGCGGGGAAGCCCGTGACCACCTGGACGGCCCCCCACAAGAAGGGCACACTCCCTGAGCCGCGGCTCCAGATCCAGAGGACGTTCCGCCTGTGAGCAGCAGGCACAGGGCCCCGCGCAGAGCAGCAAGCAGAGGACGGGCCAGCACGGGAGCAGGAGGGCCTGGCCCTTCAGGACAGCAGGGGCTGCTCAGGGCAGCAGGCCAGGGTCCGACCTGGAGGCCTGAGAGAGGGGCCCCAGGGACAGAGTGCTTGCGGCAGGACCCCCACTACCTTCCAGAGACACTTGAGAAAACACTCCCTGAACAGCCCTGGGGGTGGGGGGTCCGCCAGTGCCAGGAGTGACAGGCTGGGCCCAGTGCAGGGCCTGCTGACCAGGGATGGCCTGCCAGGCCCACCAGGCCAACAGCCTCCCCAGGCCCTCAGGCTCTACTTCCAACGTGAGGCCGGCAGCCTCCCAGGATGGGGCTGGGCCAAAGGGGCAGGAACCCACCCTCCTCTGGCCTGCTGTTGGGCAGCGCCCGGACCTACTGTTCAGGACGACGGAACAGCCAGTTGGGGGACACGAGGGAAACCACTCTTGGGCCACCAGCGCAGGACCCGACCCTGGAGGCCACTGTGCCCTCAGGGTGGTGGGGTGCGGGGGCCGGGCCCCTTGGGGGCTGCAGGGAGCAGCACAAAGGCTGAGGCCGCCAGGGTGGGGCTTCCTGTCGGCAGGCGCCGGAGCAGGTGTGGAGAGCGAGCTGTTCTCACCGGAAAGCCACAAGCCCGGCGCCGTCTGGTGCCCAGTGTGCCTCCTGGAGAAGCCTCAGAGCCTGGGGAGGTGCCAGACGCCCCCACCGCAGGCCACCCCACGGCCAGGCTGCGGTGGACTAACCCAGTGGAGAGAAGAGCGGGCAGGGACGGGCTGCTGAGGCCCCTAGCCACCGCTGTGGGGACGGGGTCCCTCCGTGGCTGGGACGACTCCCCTGGGCTCCACTTGCACTCCCAACAGCAAACAGCCCTCTTCCAGGTGGCGCTGGCTGGCCCTCACCAGGTGGCACGGGGACCTGCCGCCCAGCACCAGGCTGCACAGGCAGGCAGACGTCGTCCCTCAGGCCCAAGGCTGGGGGCCAGCACCACCGACAGCAGGGGCAAAGCTGTGCCCAGAGACAGACACTGCGTCGCCCTCCGATGACCAGCTGAGGCGTGCTGCCTCTGCTCTCTGACCCTCCTCGGGGTCCCTCACACGCCATCACAAGGCGGAGACTAGACTGGCCTGCGAGGGGCACCTTCTGCCCAGGGGCCCTGGGCCACAGTACCGCTCCATGGCCCCCTCCCCCACGCCCCACGGGCAGGTGGGCCTGGGTCCAGGGGCAGGCACAGCCTCTCGGAGACCAGGGGCAGGACAGACCGCCCACGATGTGGCAGACGGGAGCGAGAGAAGACCACTGTGGACACCCACCAGTCATAGCCCTCAAGGGGTCTGCCTGTCCACCCAGACTCCTGTCATGGCAGAGGGCAGAGATCGGACAGGGGTGGCTAGCAGGAGCCACGACGTCCTCCAGAGCCCTGGGTTCCAGCTGGTGGGCCCACACAGGCTTTGGCCCACCCACCCGAGCACCTGGAGGAGGAGAAGCCCCGCCTGGCCGCAGTCTGGTCAGGGGCCTAGGCCATGCCCAGCCCCCACGTGTTGGAGAAACGAGCTTGCGCTTCTCCCCCGCCCAGCATGGCCCTGTGATGCCCTGCACACCTGGCTGCCCGGCCACCTCTCACCCCCCTGGGTGTGAATCGGGCAGCATACGAGGGGGTGGAACTATGGCCCTGGGCAAGCTCGGAGCAGGCTGGGACCAGGGCGTCCAGTCCAGCCTCCCCAGTGCCCTGGCCACTCTGCCCGACAGGATGAATGCTGAGCACCAGGGAGTGAAGACTGGCAGAAACGATCCCGACCACGCAGGGCACAGCCCAGGCATGGCGCCACCAGAGCAATGCTTCCGGGCAGGAGAAGGGAAGGACAGCAGAAGGGACCAGACGGTGGGAAACTCCACCCTTGGCAGGCCTGGCATCAGAGGCCACGGACACTCGGAGGAGCCTACGACGTCCACTGAGGCCCAGCTTACACCTCCTCCACGGCAGGAGGAAGTGGTCACTTGGTTGGAGGCCATAGGAACAAAGCTGCATTCTACTCTCAAACCCACAGGCCAGCTCCAAGGACACGAGGCCACTTGGGCTTCTGCTTGTCACCTGCAGAGTGGGGACCCAAGACAGCCACAGACACCTCCGCCCCAGCCCGCCCAGGCAGGCACCAGCTCTGCAGCAAGGACCTCGACCCAGGGGACTGTCCTCCCTGTGTAGACGGGGCCTCCGGCTTCCTCGAGGTCATCTAAGCTGCCCTTGGCCAAGCGCAGAGCCAATGCGAACCCCAGCTGCACTGGGCTTCTGAGGAGCCCACAGCAGACGCCACACGGGGTGGACCCCAGTACAGCTGAGGAAGGGACAGTCTCGGAGCTGTCGGCAGAGAGGAGGTGACCCCAGGCCCAGCGGCCATCGCTGTGGCCCCACAGTGGAGCTGATGTGCCCCTGGCCCAACAGGACGCAGAGCTCATGGCAGGAGCCCCTGTCCACACAGCCCGGTTCCCACAGATGGCGGCCAGCCACTACCCAGGCACCAGGGTTCCACACCCTGTTGACCCCACAGAGAAGAGTCCCCGAACTGCCCTGCTAGGGCCAGGCACCCAGCCACAGGGGACAAGGCTCAGGGTCAGGAACTCAGGGCAGCACCCAGAGCAAGGGGACCTGGAAGCCATGGAGGGAGGAGAAGCCCCACCCAGAGGCACATGTGCAGGGCCACCCATAGCCAGGCTCTGGCAGGAGGGGACGCGAGCAGGCCTGTGGGTGAGGCAAGAGCCAGCGTCCAGGGGAGCAGCAGCACGGGCTCAGAGCCACACCGAAAGGGGAGGACACAAAGGCCACGAGTAAACCCGGATCAGTGCAAAGGGCCTGCGGCTTGGGGCTGAGTTCTGGCCAGGTCCTTAGGGATCAGGAAAGGAACTGACAGTCACTGGGCTGCTGTCTCCTTTCCAGGACCCCTGGCCCACTGTGGGCAAGGTGCTGGTGGCTCCTCCCCAGAGCAAGGGCTGCATCCACCTCACCGGCCCTGCAGTGAACTGCCGTGGAGGTGAGGCCCCCCAGAACCAAGACCGGCAAAGCAGCAGTTCCCAGAGGCCTCAGCCCAGGGTGCCAGGCCGGGGCTGGCGACCTCCCCGTGGCCATGGCAGCTCATCAGAGCAGGACTCCACCCCCTCGGGCACACCAAAGGCCCACAGGCAAGACACGGCAGGACCTACGTCCTCGAGCCTGGGGCCACTCGGGTTGCCGAGTCCCCACGGGGAGCTCTGGGCAGAGTCCTCAGCCCTGCCCTCACCGGTGACCTTGCACCTCGCACTCGGGGTCTGAGCCAGGCTATGCAGGGGGCCACACGCCAGCTGAGAACAGCAGTGGAGTGCCCAGCCTGACGAGGCTTGGCCACCGAGAAGCCCCGAGTGCCAGGGACTCCCTGTGGCTGGTGGCACCCCTGGGCAGCCTTGTGAGTGGGTGATTCCCGGCTTTCTCAGGCGCTGTGTCCAAGTGCCTGCAGGCTGTGGCCAGCCCCACCGAGGCTGCTGCATGGTCAGAGGTCTCTGCTGGGCCTGGGGGACTGGGAGGACAGATGTGCCCTGGTATGCAGAGGTGGGCTTTCTAGGTAAGGGAGCCTCAGTGGGGCCCCAGCCGCACGGGGTGACACCAGAGGGCAGCTCCCAGGAGCCACAGGGCAGCCCGAGAAGGCAGTGGTGCCTCAGTTCCTCACTGGACCTGGGGGAGTGCCAGGCCTCAGCTTGTACTGTGGTGGCCAGAGCCAGGGTGGGTACAAATCCATCTCCAGTCCTGCACACAGGGCCACCCTGTGATCCAGGGCCTCAGGAAGCTGAGGCAGGAGGACAGCAAGCTCAGGGCCAGCCCGGGCAATTACGGAGACCCTGTCTCAGAATGAAGGTTCTGGGGATGCAGCTCACTGCTGAAGCACCCGGGTTCCATCCCAGAACCAAGTGAAGAAAGTGCCTTTCCTCGCATCTGCCACACCCAAGCGCTCTCTGCGGGGGCCTCCGGTCTAGGCCTCCCGAGGGGCCATGGGACATGCTCTGGCAAGCAGACCCAGTAGGTGTGCCCGTTCCCTGGGCTGCTCCAGCGAGGCTCCTGAGGAAGCCCGCCTGCAGCCAAGAGCAGGCACTCAGCCCAGGACACGGGGACATGAGGGACACAGCAGTCCCATACCGATGTTACAACTTCCCCAACCAGAAGGACCTCAGCGAACTGAAGAGAAGCGTCCCTACCACGCTGCAGCTTGTCAGCCAGCCCCAGGGCACCCTGGCACCCAGCATCCCCAGGCCAGGTGAGCCTCGACCCAGGTCGGAGGCAGAGCCAGACCTGCAGAAGTGCCTGGCGTGGGCGGCCCCTGGGGACACGCTGCAGGGCGCCTGTGCTTCCCGCAGGCACACAACCCACTGTCCTCCGGCCCAGGCCCCGGGCCGCGCTCCCCAGGGGAGGTGGACAGCATGCGTGAAGAGCTGCAGGGTCCCTGTCGCCCAGTCTGTCCCAAGGAGGCTGCAGCCCACGCAGGGCTGGTGCAGCGGACCTTGCCCAGAAAACCAAGGTCGGGTGGACGCAGGGAAGGTGTGCTGGGGGACGCACCATGCCGCGGCCTCCCGGTCCTCAGACGAGCCACCATCAAAGGGATGGGAGCCCCAGCGGAGGGAGTGTGTGCAGGCCCACGGGGGAGCACGGCTGCAGGCCACGCAGACGCCGCTCCAACGAGGCGCACAGTGGCCAGCGAGCGCAGGAGCGTGGCAGGCGCCCTGGGAACCGGAGCCCTGGCCCGCCAGGACAGCTACAGAGGGCTCGTGGCCCAGCAGTCCCACTTCCAGGCCCAGAGATACTGCCCACTGGACTCCTCGCAGCGGGGCCGGGCCAGGGCTCACGGAGGCGCACTGGGTTCCATCCTCAGCACCACGTGGTGAGGAGGAGTAAACAGGCTGGGGATGTGGCTCAGTGGGTGGAGCCCTGCCTCACCAGCACAGGCCCTGGGTTCAACCCAGCACCGCAAACAAATAAAATAAATAAATAAATAAAAATTAAAAAATAAAGTAGAGGTCCCTCGACGACAGCAGAGAGGACAGCACGGGGCCGCCCGTCCGCCCAGGGCAGCCTGGCTCCTGGAGACGAGCACGTGCAGACGCTGGGCCTGCTAGCCGGGCACGGGGTGGCGTCAACAGAGCCACCTGCCACCCAGCAGTAGCCCACAAGCCTGTCACACGAGGGCCCTCAACGAGGACGGCCCCGGGGACACACTAGTCACAGGCCCTGGGATTGACTCCACTGCAGCATCCGCCAGGAAGCCCACAGGGCAGCACCATCAGCAGAGGCCAAGTACTGGGTGGGTCTGGGCCTGCCAGCTGCTGGCCAGGCTCCTGGGGTGGTGGACACTGGCAGGTTGGGCCATGGGTGGCTGAGTGCAGGCAGCCACAGACCGTGGTCTGGAAGGGGCAGTGCTGCAGGCAACCCGGCTTAGACACCAAACCAACGCCTCGGGGTTCACCAAACCCAGAGCTGGGCGGTCACTGATTTACCCTCCTCAGAGCCAAGTGCACAGTGCCGCCCCTGTTGCTGTGGATGCTGCCCACGACAGATCAAGGCCACAGCGAGACACTGGGTGCCCTCCTGGCTGACCATGTCCAGGAGTGCCCACCTCCAAAGAACAGCTATACTACAGGACTCCTGATCACCAGGGTCCACCTTGTGAGGTTCCTGCAGACATGGAGCTCAGAAGGCCCAGCAGAGCAGATGGCCTGACTCCCAGCGTGGGGCACGGTCAGGCCCTTGCCACCAGAGGTGCCATGGGGCAGTGGCCACCACCCAAGGCAACTCTTCTTGGGCAGAAGCAGCCTCCATCCCAAACACATGGAACGTTCTGGAATAAACTGTGAGGTGAAGAGTAGTCGGGACTCTACAGAGAGTAGGGGTCCTGCCGGTTCAGGTGCTTCCTGGCACAGGAAAAAGCGTGCCAGCGGCTGGTGAGGGACCCCAGAGGCTGTCTGAGCCCGGCAGGGGACAGTCACTCAAATCCTCCTCAGTGGGCAGCAGCTCCTGGGCAAGGCCAAGGGGCCAGTTTCTGCCCGCACTCGACCAGCCAGGCCCTGCCAGCAGTCAAGCCGTAAGGAGGCAGCCTGGCCCAGGCTGGTGGAGGGTGGGCTACACTCACATCCGCTCCAGCAGCAGCAGCCCCACCCAGACTCCCTCTGCCACCACGGCCCCTGACAACAGGCCAGGGCAGAACCATGCCCAGCCCTCACCCGGAGCCCAGGTCTTAGGAGAAGAGGTGGCCCACCCATCAACACATCCCAAGCTCGAGGCTGGATGGGCCATGGAGCGACACCCACACCAAACCACCTGGGAATCGCAGTCCACACTCACGCCCCTTGTCGACAGGGACTGAAAATCAGCTCTTCTCAGTAGGTTCGTTTACCAAGGAATTCAACCAAGCGGTATTTCCAGGTCGGAAGAAAGAATTTTAAAACTGAGATGTGACCCGTTTAGGACAACACACTGCAACTTTTTATCACATCGAGATCCCCAAGCCCCAAGGACGAGGGCAGAGCAGGGCAGGTGAGTGAGCACCACAGATGGGGACAAGGGGACAGGCCAGGCCCAGTGCTGGGGTGCTGTCAGGACAGCCCCACCCAGTGCAAGCTCTGTGGCCTTCAGGCCACCTGGTGGGCCACGGAGACATCCCCGAGCTGAGGGCCAGTCCACTCTAAGGGTCTGCCCACGTGGGTCTTCCGAGGGGAAAAGACTGTCTCCCAACAGCCAAATCCCAAGAAGCTGCCAGGTGACTCCAAAGCCCCATGTAGGACAGAGAATGGCAGAGCACCCCAGCACTGACCTCCTGGGTCACCAAGACCCCTAGCCTTCCTGCACAGCACCTCCTGCCCGACACCACACGGCTGGCCTTCGCTCCAGCAAGCAGGCCCACAGCCCAGTCCCCAGGGCCAAAGCTGAAAAGGGATGAGCCCAGAGTGGGATCCAGGGCAGACCTGGAGCTGCTGGTGGAAGATGGACTCTGTGCACACGAGTCCCCAGGACGCCTCTTGAGGCTGAGCAGCGACAGCTGGGCTGGTGAAGGTCCCCAAGGTGTCCCTGGAGGCAGCCACCACCTCCCCAGAGGCAGGCTGTACCAGCCCAGGTTTCCGCACAAGAGGACACCAGAGGACCACTGTGGGCAGCGCTCTTGTCCCCAAAGACCTGTCACTTTGCCCATGAACAGCAACTGGCCCTCATACCCTCGGGGCAACGGGCAGCTGAGCACAGCTCCCTGCCAGGTCACTGCTGGGCCTGGGTCCTCTCTGTGCCTCACACAGGGGTCCTGTCAGGGCAGCCAGCTGACAAGGACCACACTGTCTTGTTCCTGCCTGGCTGGGATCAGCTCCGTGCCAGAAAAGGACCCTCTGCAGGAAGCCCTGGGCAGATGGGCACAGCCTGGACCACCCTCCATCCACAGATCATCCTCCCATCTGGCCCTTCCCTCTGGGGTAGGGGTCTCCCATGTCCACTCTAGACCATGGGCCCTACCTGGCCCACAGCCGGTTCCAAACAGACACCTGCAAGGTGTGAGGCTGTGCCACGCCATGCAGGCCCTCTTGGGCAGGGCAGGACAGAACAAAGGGTGCCAGGCTCCTGCAGGTAAAGCCCCTCCCCAAGAGCTGGACAAGTCCCGCCACACACCATGGACACAGGTAGAGGAGGACAGGGCCCCTCGAGGAGGCACGAAGGCTCCTGCAGGCACTGGCATTTGTGAACAGGGCCTGGGAGACACCACCTGTCTCCAGCAGGTAAGCCCTACGTCCCCGCACTTGGGAATTGGCTCAATTTGAACTGAGGGCCTTTTCTGAAAATTTCAGTTCCAGAAGTTGCCAATCTATTTTTATAAGTACCGTTAATATTTTACACATGATAATTCACGTTTCATATCACGCTAAGTTAACCTATTTTCTGATTATTGTGGTGCAGAGGAAGCAGATTAAATCTGCAAGGCAACCCCAAACCCCCAAATGGAGTAAAAATTCCAATTTTAAAGGTTCACTTTGATTTTTCTCTAACTTAACTAGGTCAACTCTACGGTTACTTCAATACTGACAATCTTCTCCAAGGAAACAAGTGGCCGAGGACCTGCTCTGCCTGCCCGTGCCTTCCTGGGACACCCAGTGGGCCCCTGCCCTGGTCCCCAGACTCCTGTGAGGGGCTTGCTCCCTGAGCAGCAGCAGGGCTGGAGGCAGGCAGGCTCCGGAGCACAGAGTCAAGTCTGTTGGCACGGGGACCTGTGGGCATGTGTCCTGGGGCAGTCACAGTCCTGCGGGGACGGGTGGGGGCCAGATGCACCAGGCTGTGGCCAATGCTGACCTCGCAACACTGCATGGGTGTCCTGACTGGCG
This sequence comes from Glaucomys volans, assembly GCA_020662805.1. Taxonomy (NCBI): domain Eukaryota; kingdom Metazoa; phylum Chordata; class Mammalia; order Rodentia; family Sciuridae; genus Glaucomys; species Glaucomys volans. Next base: position 309,947 of record JAJEJO010002595.1, read on the forward strand.
GATACCCTGGCACCTCTGAGACCACTCCGAGGCAGGGACAGCAGAAGGTCCCCTGTGCACAGCAAGGGCGCCCGCTCTGCAGCCCCTGAGAGTGCCCAGCTGGGAGGAGGTGAGACTTAGGGCCAGAGCCGGGAGGAGGCCGCACTGCAGACGCATCCTGTGATCTGGGCCTCGTGTAGCCTGGGCGCCTTTGTCTGGGTGGTGTCCCTCGGCTCCCAGCAGACATTCCATCGCGGTGACTCGCTGGCGGGCGGGGCGGCCTGTAATGGACGCCTGGCTGCTTGCCACCCCTCACCAGAGTCCACAAAGACAAACAGGCCTTCCGTCAGAGAAGTGCTGTGCAGAGGGACGCGAGGGGCAGCAGCCAATGTTCTTGGAAGGCTGAACTGCAAGTGTGCCCAGAGGTGTGTGTGGGGGGCCCTCCTGATGGGCACTCCCCTCCCAAGGCCACCCCAGAGAGCGCGCACTGCACGGGACAGGGCGCTGCTGATCCCGTCTCGGCCGCCCTGTGCCTGCGGGGCCCTTGCCCTGCCTCTCCAGACACCGTGCAGCCCAGGATGCACCCTGCCCCGGGATGGCGGCGGGCGGCTCAGCCTCCCGCTCCAGGCAGGCTCAGCCCTCCTGCACCCCACACATGGTTGGGGTCCCTTTGGCCAGACATCCAAGCAGGACGCCCTCCTATCTCCCTGTCCCCAGAGTCACTGCACTTTACAAGCCCCTCCCACAGGTCTGTCCCAGCCCTTGTGCTGGGTGCTGAAGGACAGTCTCCTTCCAGGAGCCTCAGGTGCAGAGTCTGACCACCCAGGAAAGTCACCAGTGGGTGAGCAGTGGCCCTGCCCCTGCTGTCAGCCCCAGTGAGGTGGCCCTTCTGCAGGGGCAGCGTGGGCAGTAACCTCTAGCCCGTTCTGATCAGAAAGAGCTTCGGGAGAGGAGGGCACACTGGGCCATCAAGTCCCAGCAGGGCAGCCAGGCAGGACACCAACCCCCACCTCCTGGGTGGCACCCAGACCTCAGGGCGGCCGCAGCGCCCAGCGTTTCCACCCAACACCACTGTGTGCTCCACTTCCCATGCAGAGTCTGGAGTCCCCACAGGTGACAAGCCAGGCCCACAGTTCAGTGACAAGGACATGAGGCGAGCAGGAGGAGCCAGGGCATGAAGAAGCCTGCAGAAGAGAAGGGCAGCTCGAGGCCACGCCCAGGGTGGCCTCCTGTCCCTCTGTCTGCTGTACTCTTGCCTGCCGCCTGGGCCACAGACACACAAGGCTAGTTGGCCGGATTGGGGGACAGAGGTCAAAGGAGAGGAGTCTGGGGCCTGGAGAAGGACCCCAGCCACTCAACAGTCATCTGAGCCCTGAGGGCCAGGCAGCACAACTCAGGCCAGCTCCCTGAGGCCACCCTGGACCAGAAAAGCCAAGAACCACTGTAACCACAGCACCAAGGGCCACTTGGGGTGGGAGGGGACAGGACACAGTGGGGAGAAGCCATGCGCGCACACCTCCTGTGTGCATGGCCACAGGCCGGCGTGTGCACACAAGAGCAAGTTGCAGTTCTCACAGGACAAGCCGCCAAGAGTACCCGCACTGCCAACCTCAAAATAAACTGAACTTGAGAACCTAAGGCAGGTGCAGGGGCCATGCCTGTCATCCAGCAACTGGGGAGGCTGAGGCAGGAGGATCTCAAGTTCAAGGCCAGCCTCAGCAACTTAGCAAGACCCTGTCTCAAAATAAAAAATAAAAGGGACTAGGGGTGTGGCTCAATGGAAGCCCCCGGGTTCAAACCCCAGTACCAGAAAAAAATAAAGAATCCAGAGCACTCACTTCTAAGCCAATGGCCCGAGGGCAGTGCTTCCACACTGAAGGGCTGAGGACCACGTCCCCTGAGCTCAGTTAACATACCCAGGAAGCTTGTTCAATCAGGAGATGCGCCTTGAAACCCTAAAAAGGGCCTGGGCGGGGAGGACACACTCCCCGGGCAGGAAGTGCCGACTGGGCGCCTTCGCAGGCCCCGCAGGCCTCGTGAGAAGGGACTGGACTCCTCCTCCGGAGCAGCCCCTGCACAGAAGGCCCTGCCCAGTCTGCCCACTCAGGGAGGTCCCCACTGGGAGGAGGCAGGTAGGGACACCACGGGGCCTGGGGAAGGCCCTGGGGGCAGCCCTTCAGCAGCAGAGCCTCCAGGTGGAGCCCAGCGCCCGCACCACCTGGAGAGGACCCTCCTGCAGACGGCCACTGGGATGTGGGGTAAATACTGAGGGATTTCCATTTTCCTCCAAACTGGAAGTTCTCATGCCCGGGGAAAACACACTGCCAGTGTCCTGTCCAGGCCAACGTTGACCTTACCACTTCCACATCCTGAATGAACACAGCCCTGCGGGCCCAGCCTGGAGAGGCCAAGCGCAGCACGTGCCCACTAGCACCGAGGGCACCGGGGCAGGAGGAGCCGTGTCCATCTGCTTGTTCACTTCTCACTCCAGACAGGACGTCCAGAGCTGGCTGCGTGGACGGGCACTGACCACCGGTCAGTCTCCGCTGGGCCTTTGTGGACTGTGAGCAATTTCACCTTATAGAGTTTTATTAACGAGTGACATCCAACGAGACAGCGGACAGGCATGCGTGCCCAGCAACACCCAGGCAGCGTCCACCAGGCCCCTTCACAGTCCCAGAGTCAGCGGGAGGCCGTGTCCTCACACCCGAGTGACCTTCCAGGGCCGGGAAGGAAGGGGTCAGCACCCCTGCCCCCTCAGGCCTTCCTCACCAGCCAGCAAGCAGAGGAGCCGGGGCGCCAGGGCAAGGAGTGCACGGAACGGCTGGCCCTGCTGGGAGCAGCCCGGCACCGTGGTGGGGCAGGGGCCTCCACAGCGGCCACCGAGGCTTCCACAGAGCCACGCAGCAGCACTGGGGACATCTCTGACACCCGAGCGCCTCATGGGGACAAAAGCAGCCTCCCCTCCTGTTCTGACAGGCCCCCCAGGCTGAGCACTCAGTCCTTTTACACAGGCAGAGGGTCGGCGCTGGGCTCAGCAGGCCAAGGAGTGCCAGTGGTCGGTCACCACCCGAGGCTCCCAGGGACGCCACCTGAGGGCTGGACTCACCGTGGCCCACCCTGGCCGAGGGCCTTGGAGACCGCGTCTCTGCCCCGGGTAGGAGCTCAGGCCGCCTGCTCATGCCCCCAGGTGCCTGCAAGCAGCCAGCTGGCATGGGGGGGTGGGACTTGCTGGGCAGGCGGGGACGGGGCTGCACCGAGGCGCCGCCGCTGCCAGCCAACCACGCCCAGCCACGGCCGTGTCAGCGGGAACCAAAAGGGTTCCTGTCCCATCAGTTGACAAGGACAGAGCTTCTGACTTCTCACCCTCAGGTCACCCTGGGGTTTTCAGAGGGGCCTCACTAGCACCGAGTGCAGGGTCAGCGCACTCCCCGGGGCCTCAGCTGGCCACCCACGCCCACCCGCACACCCCTCTCCCAAGCCAAGTGTGCAGGGCCACAGGGCGCCACGGAGCGGGGACCCGGCACCCGGCACCCGCCTGCCCTGTGCTGGCAGCGGCCCAACCAGGGTTTTGGTTTCTGGGAGACAAATGTCGAAACGTGAGACAGGCTCCTCGTTCCGAGCTGTCTGGAAGGACCTCCAGGGGCCTGTCTCGGGTCACCTGGTCTGCAGTCCCCACAGCCTACTGCCCAGGGACCTTGTCTCCAGAGCGGCAGCAGCAGCACCGGGCAGGACACACCGCAGAGCTGGGCAGAGCTGGGCCCAGGGCGGCGCCTGCCTATGCTGAGCCTGCCTGTCACCACAGGGGACCAGGTGGCCTGCCCCCACCCTGGCCACAGGCTGAGGAGGCTGGAGCCTGGGGGCGGGGCGGCGTCTGGGGAGGCCGGGGCCTCCGGCAGGGCCACTTCCACTTCCCGCTCACTAGGAGGGAGCAGCAAGGCCAGCCCTGCCCCCACCCCTGCGGCGGCCCCTCCCCTCTGCCCCCTCAGCTGTCGCCCACGCTGTTTTCTCTCCATAGAAACAGACACAACACGGAGTGGACAGCCCCCCCTCGCTGCCGGCAGGCCGCTCGGAGCTGGTCACAGCAGCTGCTTAGCTTCCGGGCAGGGGGCAGCTGGGGAGTCACTGGCAGCACCCAGTATCCCCCACAGAGGTGGCGCATGGCAACCAAATGCAGACCCCAGACCGGAGCTAGAAGCCCCTGCCCACCTGGGCACAAAGGCTAGGCCATCAGACACCCCTGAGTAGCAGTGACTCTCCCCCGTGGGCTGCAGACTCTCCACTGTCCCACAGACACCAAGCACTCCTCCAGTGAGAGAACCTGGCCAGTGCCCCGCCGAGGTAGGCAGAGGGACGAGGAGCCTGCACTGGCCCCGCTGGGGGATCTACGTGGGGCTGCAGTGTGAGGGGGAGAAGGTCCCCACTCAACACTCCCCTTGCTGCCTCCCTGGTCCATGCCCCACACTCACCTCCTGACCTCAGGCTGGACATCCCAGGGACTCACCCAGGGCTCCAGCTGGCTGGGACCCTGGCACTCCTGGTGAGCTAAGCCAGCAAAGGCAGGCTGGGCCACCCCGAGGTGACTCAGCTTTGGACATGGACAGCACTGCAAGGTCACTGGGCCAACCCTGGGGCACCAGGACAGACCTCTGAACATGAGCGGACCCTGCCAGGCCAGCACAGCCTTGTGTGGAGGGCAGTGTGCACTGGACAGCCAGGGTTCCTCAGGAGCAGCTCCTCACCGAGCTCCGCACTCTGGCTAGCTGGTCACTGGGGTGACCAGCAGCTGTGCCACAGGCCCACTGCTGGTCATTCAGAGGGGATCAGCCTCTCCCCAGGGTCCTGTTTGAAAGGGGTGTGTGAGACAAGGAGGGCAAGGAGGCAGGCCATCAGAGGCCGCAGGGGAGCTCTGGCACCCGGCAGTGCGCCTGGTGGCCAGGTGTCCTGTGTGAGGGCTGAGATGCCCTGCTGGGGGAGGGAAGGGGCCCAGTTCAGTCTGCTTCTGACAGGCCTCACTGCAAACCACCAGCAGCCTGCTCCTGCCAGAGCCCACCTGCCAACAAGGACCCTGGCCTGGGACCTCCATCCCCCAGGCCTGGGACCTCCATCCCCCAGGCCTTCAAGGAGCCTTGGTGTGTGGCTGGCGCACCCTGTGCCGAGGGGAGCTGTGGGCCTTCCCTGCCCCTCCCCAAGCCCTGCACTGCTGGCAAGCCCAGAGGTAGAGAAGGGGAGCCGGGCACCCCACAAACACAGGGCACCCCGGACGGGGGCCAGGAAGGAGGCAGGAGCACCCAAAGCCCCTTCCAGGACAAAGCGGTCAGGTGGAGGGACGAGTGTCCACGACCCTGGAGCTGGTCCCCCCGCCCCTTCCCAGGGATGCCCATGCTCTGAGGTGCCGTCCAGGCGCAGGTCAGGCTGCTCCTGGAAGTGCCACCTTGCAATGGTGACAGGTATCCCTCTGGCCCTTCTCAGGGACTCAGCATCCCTTGCCCCTTCCCCTCGTTCCTGCGGAGGAAAATGGTCTCTACTAGGCACAAAGTCCACCCTCTCCTGCCAGCCTCCCTCCCTCCACCAGGCTGCCACCTGCCCAGGAGGACACAGGAGATGAGATGTGTGTCCCCAGTCCCAGCAGGTGGAGGTCCTGGGAAGCTGCGGCCTCAGAGAACTGGGACTGTGGCGGATGTGCAGAGAGCACTCTCAGCCACCAGGTTCCAAGTACCACCACCACAGCTGATGGACGGCCCAACCCGGCAGAGCTTCCCAGGACAAGGTGTCAATGGGCACGTGGCGGGGTGACTGGTCAGTCACTCGAGCCAACCACACCTGCCTGCATGCAGCCTGAGGTCAGAGCAGAGAGGAGGGAACAGTAGTAGGGACAGAGAAGACTGCGGAGCTGCTCCGGGGCCTGTCCTGGGTCACCCAGGCAGCCAGCAGCCCCTTCCTGCTCCAGAGGACATGGCGTCCAGAAGCTCTGCAGGAACGCAGGCCCAGTGCACTCAGAGATGGAGCCTGGAGGCCCCGCACAACACTTCAGGGGGGCAGGGGGCTGGGGAGAGCAGCCCTCGTGGCCAGCTATGGGCAAGCCTCCAGTAGAAGGGCCAGCCCCAGGGATGAGCGCCAGGCCAGGCAATGGAGAGCCCTTGAGAATGGGAAGAGGCCCTGGGGAGACCTGGCCACCCTCTCCTGGAGGACACAGGGCAAGATGGAGGTGAGAAGCAGGCCTCACCAGCACCTCCCGCTGCGCCCGTCCCCTCCGTTCTGTGCAAAGTGCCCTGCGGGTCGGGTCCTTTGCCAGAGCAGCCTGTGCCCAGGACAAATGCCTTCCTCGAAAGCACGGTTCCCTGTCCTCAGTGGGACGCTGGGCTCCAAATTTCACTCCAAGTCGAGGAGAATAAGGTTTCTACCTAGAGCACCTGGTCACTGGCCTGGCATGGCCACACGCCCTAACTCTGGGCGCAGGAAAGCGGGAAGCAGGTCCACTGGCTGCACCACGTGTCCAAAACTGCCCCTCAAGCCAGAGGCAGAGACTGACCCTGTCTCCAAACAGGGCTGCGGGCAGTGACTTCCACCTTCGAAACCCCACAGAGCCAGGGACAGGCCAGGTGGAAAGCTGCCCACCCACACGCAGAGGAAGTGCAGGACGTGGGGAGGAAAGACGGTGGCAGCTGAGAGCTGGGCAGCGGGGGCCCTGGGTGCAGTCCCACGCGGGTGTCCTGGCCGGCAGCCCCGCGGCACAGAGAGAGGGAAAGGTGTGTCCACGCAGGTCGACAGCCACCCCAGCCCACCCAGGGAGCACCTCTTCCCTATGTGCAGAAGAGAGCTTGGCTTTCCTGCAGTGGACACCACTGGGGAGGGGGCAAGGAGGACCCCGGGGCAGGGGGCTGTGGCCAGAAGAGCAACAGGCCCACACCTGGCTCTCGGCCTCCTGCATCAGCCTCCTGTCTTCCCCTCTGGGTCCAGTTCTGCCTCTGGAGACAAATACTCTACATCAAAGAAATGGCCTCTTGACAGCAAAACCTCCGGAGGCAGTGGAATGGGGGCAACTGGGGTGGCCTGCAGGCCCAGGGGGGCAGGGGCCTGAGGCTGGGCCACAGCACAGGACATGGAAAGAGCAAAGGGAAAGGCAGCAGAGCCAGCCCCAGGGCCCCTGCCCCCCTGGGCTGGGCAGGTGGAGGGGCATGGCCAAGAGTTGGGTGCTGGGGTGGGAGGACCCTCCTGGGGCCTGGGGATGCAGGCCTAGGGGACACTTAAAGAGCCACTGGAATATCTGTGGAAAAACCAAACTGCCCTTGGCCTGCCCCAGGTGGAACCACAGGCGGGAGGCGGCTCCCGCAGGAAACCTCGTGGCACAGCCACGCTGGGCCGGGAGACACCCCACCGCTCTGCTCTGAATACTCAGGGGCCATGAGTTCCTTTCGGGATGAACCAGGGGCCAGGACATACCCATCCCTCCCCCCCAAGCCGGGTGCCACCCCTCAAGGTCCTCCCCAAGGGGCCGCAGCACTCACAGGTGGGGGGACACTGCTGCCCCATGCAGCTGCTGCAGTCCAGCCCCCGACACCACCGTGTGGAATGGCGCACAGCCCAGGGGTGCTGGAAGGACCATCAGAGCCAAGGACAGCCAAGACCCGGCTCCCAGGGTGCCCTGCCCACCGCCAGCCAGGACATGATGGAGGACGAGCTGGGAAGGGGCACCTGCTCCCCACACTGACGTGCCACTGTTCTCCTGGGGTCCAGCAACAGTCACACTGTCCAGAGGCCCCTTCAAGCTGGCCATCACAGGATGGTGGGCAATGTCCTTCACAGTTTGAGGGCCAACATGGAGTCTCACTTCTGGAACATGCTGAGGAAGGCACGGGGCAGTCACTCCCAGGAGCAGCCCGTGCAGGACCGAGCACCCACCCCAGGACACACATGGCCGTGACTGGGCCACTGAGGGGCGAGCCTGGGGTGTTCCCGTGGGATGACAGGAAGCAGTGGTGGCAGGCACTTGCTCAGGTCAGGGTAGAGCAGGCCACAGCCCCGCAGGACCAGGGGACGCAGGAGCCCGTGACCCTCACGAACGCCCTGACCAGAGCGGGGCCTGGCCCCCTCCTCCCTGCGGTGGCTTTAGAGTTGGGCTCCCCACCCTGAGGCCAGGGAAGACGTGCAGGTGACGGACACTCTGGCCGCCAGCAGGCAGGCTCAACGCCCCAGAGGGTGGCCGGCACTCGCACACCCACCGCCCTCAGCCCTGAACTCCACGGCCAGGGCAGAAGCACTAAGCACCCAGCACCTCCCAGGTCCGACACGGCGAAGTTTGAGAGAAAGGCTGCCAGAGGGCTGTGCCCTCCCTCCGGATGGTGAGAGCTGGGCTCCACCCTCTCCCTGTGCTCCTGGAGGGCCCCTGCCCGCCTGCACGCGCCCCACACCACCCTGAGGCCAGGCCAGGGAGGCGGCTGAGTGGACTCTGCGGTGGCCTCCCGCCAGGCACCCTGCACCACCCTGGGCATGAGAGGCCCTACCCCCCCATGGGCTGGCCCAGAGCCCCTCACGGGTACAGCCAGGGCCTTGTTGCTTCTCCTCAGGGTTCTCACTGCACCTGTCGCCAGCCTGGGGACCCAGGGCCGGTGCAGGCCCAGTCACAGGGCCAGGAGGACATCGGCCACGGGCACCGGCTCCAGCTCACGCATGGAGGCACAGCTGGGGCTTTCGGCTCCCCTGCAGGGAAAAGAACGAAGGGGGGCTGCACGGGCTTTCCCGCTTTCTCTGGACCGCGCGTGGCTGCCCAGGCCCAGCACAGGGGCCCCCTGGCACGGAAGCCGCGCCCCAGAGGGGCCCTCGGGACAGGTCCCGCAGCTCCCTGGAGCACACCCCTCCAGGAACCACGGCGCTGGCCCAACAAGGGGCTGGGAGGGAGGCCAGCGAAGCAGGGTACCCCAGGCACACCCTGGTGGCGGCCGGAGAGCTCGCCTTCATCAGTCACCAGGATAAAGGGCCAAATGGCTTCAGGGCCACCTCGGAGGGAGGTGCTCGCCTGCTACCCACTGCAGTGTGCAGCCTCTGGTGAGGCCTGCCCGTGTCCTGCTGCGGGGAAGCTCCCTGACTCAAGACACGCTCCCCCACCAGACCCTTCTGGGAGAAGCGCACCACAAGGGGAGCCCTGGGCACAGGGCTGGGGAGAGGGCTCTGGGCACTGCTGGTCGGGAGGATCGGGTCCGCACACTGCTCGGGAAACGCAGGACGGCAGAGGCGGAAGAGTTCACGACAAACACCACTCCCAACGGCCAGCACCTTGGGCCATCGGTCGCAGTGCCATCAGGGTCCCCGGAGGTCACAGGGCCGCCCCAAGACGCAGCTGGGAAAGGGGCCTCAGTGTCTGGAGGGGACAGCCAGGCAGGCCATGAGCAGCCGCTTCCCCCAGGTGGACGGGGTGCCTCCCCTTCTTCCCAGCTGGCCTTCCTGCCTGGGACAGCCTGGCTCAAGCGCCTCTGGTCTGCCCTGACCTCTGCTCAGTCTCTGCCACCATTTTGAGAGCTACTGAAGTGTTTAACCTTGGTGGCTAAAGAGCCAGGCCTCCGAGAGGCTTCAACCCCAGGCTCGGCCTGACGAGCTGCTGTCCTGCGGTCTGCACAGAGGGCAAGGGGTCGTGGGAACACAGGAGACGGCAATAAAAATCAGGGCAGTGACCTTTTGCACTGGCCTCGCTGCAGGCCCAGGCTTGGGGTGAGCAGTGGGCGGGTGGGCGCCGGCCTCCTCTGTAGGCCCCTCCGGGTGCTGCCCCTGCACCTGCCCCGGGGGCACGTTTTTCCTGCCCCAGAGAAAAAGAAAAGGAGACAACAAACAGGTGCCATGCCCCCGGCGCCCCAACTCTGCCTGCTGTTTTGGGGGCCAGGTGCATCGTAAAACCACTATGGAAATGTCCCCAGCTGGCTGTCCCCAGGGTTCCAGCAGGGCACGATGTCAGGGACCTCAGGCCCTCAGCACCTGGCCTACGACGACAGGCAAGGGGCCCCAGGAGCAGCGGCTCAGAGGGACGAAGGCTCTCGTGGCAGGAGCACAAAGCCCTGGGGACGGGCTGCACCCCAGCACCCCAGCACTGACAAGGGGGAGCCCCCGCGCACTGTGCCCCTCCAGGGCTTGGCAGACCTCCCCACGGACTCCTGAGGCAGGTGACCGTGAGGGCCGGCATGGCCGGGGGCCACCGTGCTCCCCACCAGACCCAGGCTGGGAGTCCTCTAAGTGCCAGCTGGGACTTCCAATGAGGCCAGCCCTGGCCCCAGGGTCCAGGGAGCCGAGAGGAAGACTGTGAGGACTGTGGCCAGAGTCCCTCTGCAGCCCACCCTACCTTCCAGCCCCTCCGGAGTCGGAGTCGGGACAGCCTGAACTTTTCACCTCAGCAGCAGCCCCCGGGGGGAAGGCCCCGGGGTGTCTGCCAGGGGGCAAGACAGGGGGAGGGGACCTCCCGACCGTCTGCAGTTGGTTCCCCACCACCCCCTCCAAAAATGTGGATGGCCCCTTTTATAATCGCCAGATGGCAGCCCAGGAGCCACAGGCCTCCACCGCAGTGTGGCCCGCCTGACCTCCCATAAACAGGACAAAGCCCAGGACCGTGGCCACACCCCCAGGCCCTCCCAGGACCAGCGGAAGGCAGGACACCAGGGTTGTGTCCAAGGCGGGAACGCCCCGTGCTGCTCCAGTCCTGGTATCAGGGTGGTGTGACTTCATCTCCCAGGGTCCAGGCATGGACGGAGGCTCCTTGGGCAGCCCCAGTGGTGGCTTGCCTGCCCGTCCGGACTCTCACTGCCCGGGGAGACGGACCTCTCCTTCGGCCTTGTGTAGAGGGCGGCTGCCAACCGCTGCTCAGAGCACCCGGGGACACAGGGCCCGTGCACAGCTGTGCCATGGACACTCCCTGGAGCCTGAGGCCAGCTAAGAGACAGTAGGTGAGGGGCAGAGGGGGAGTGCCAAGCACTGTGGGCTGGGCGGCTCCTCAGGGCTTGTCCCAGCCAGCGAGGAGCACCGGGTTTGCCAGCAGCCCCCAACCAGCCTGCCCAGGCCTCTCGGGGCAGCGGCGCTCGAGGTCACACCCAAGACGCTGCTGGAACTGCAGGAGACAGCCCAGCCTCTGAGGAACACCACAGGCAGCTGGGGACAACAGCCCAGAGGTTGGCACCGTGGTGGCCGCTGTGCAGTCCTTCCCAGACACGCTCATGGCACTGCAGAGCCCTCCTGTCCCACAGCCTCTGGCCTGTGTGCCTCATCCTGCCTCAAACCAGCTCCCCCCTCAGGGGCGGCGACAGGAAGCCAGAACTCTGGCCCCCAGATGGCCCTGCTCCTCCCTGTGGCCCCCGTAACTGCCCATGGTCTCTGGTCCCTTGCTCTGCAGCCCTTGGGAGCCCAAAGGAGACTTACCTATCTGTCGAGGTGGAAAGCGGGCATAGCACCATGCTGCCCGCGTAAGGGCAGCCTGCTAATGGGGACAGGAAGCCAGAGCCCTCTGAGACTCAAGCCCAGCTGGCCCCATGCTGCCATGCCCCATGTGCTCTGGGCAGCAGGAGACACCTTCCAGGCCCAGGAGGCCACAGGGGCCTGGCTCCTGCCACAAAGAGGACACCTATGCCCCAGCCACTCAGGAGCAGGCCACGGGCATAACCCACACTCGGGGTGTTGTGCTCAAACCCCAAGCCCTCACGCCTGGCCCCGAGGAATCTGCGGGTGCAGATGAAGTGGGCTGCAGCACACAGCCCCCGGGGTCAGCCCAGGCGGCCACGCTCCCGAGCTGGGCACCGCCACCCAGCCCACAGCGCAGGACTCTGAACCCTGGCTGAGGGACAGGGCTTCTCAGAGTAAGGCGACACCCGGGGGGCCTGCAAGGCCTCTGCCCAGCACCTAAACAGCTGTGGCCCAGAGCTCTGGGCCCAGGCTGTCCATGGGATCTCGAGTCTCCAGCCAGAGGTGGCCCAGGTTTAGCCGTGAAGTGGAACCAAATGTGATCTTCCAGCAGGTTCTGCAGGGCGAGCAGGGCACTTCTGCTCAGTGGCCCTGCAGCTCAGAACAGCCTGGAAGCAGAAGCCCAGTCAGTCCTGCAGCCCTGGACGGTCAGGCCACCGGGGCAGGGCCAGGGCACGGGCAAGGAGGGCAAGCACTCCTGAGGTGTGCCTCCTCAGAACAAGCTGGTCCTGGTGCTGCGGCCACTGCCCGGTGTGGAGGAGAGCCCAGCACAACCCCCGGCCGCTGCCCCACTTCCCCGGACACCTCCCAGGACACGGCCCAACCTTTGGGCCTGGCCCGACGCAAGCTGTCCCCTGAAGAAGCCTGGAACGAACACAGGTCTGTCTGCTGACCACACGGGAGGACCGGCCACTCCCACCACTTCTGACCACACGACCACACCAGCCACCACCCCGCCTCATTCTGAAGGGACGGGACGGCCTCGATGCCCTTGCAAACAAACCAAAAAATTCCATTTCATCTCTGCTCGAGCTGGATTCTGAGAGGCACTCGGCGATGCCCCTCCTGACAGCCGGCTCCGCCTGCTTGGCAGATGTTACCGAGAGCCGCGCGGAACCCTCGCTCGCTCCAAGCCGGCCGACGCGGGCTGCCGGCAGTTGCAGCCTGAATAGTCAAAATCACAGCCCTTTGTTCACAATCAGCCCCAACTGGGGCTGAAAGGCAGTAATGAAGATGTCAACAAAACGGATTTAATGCAGCCAAATCACTGCAGAAGGGAGGCACATCCGCTCAGGGATGTGCCAGTCAGCAAACTCAGCTCTCCAGACCTGCAGCGGTGGGCCCACCAGCCACCACCCCCGTCAAGGGAGACCAAGGCCCTGTCCCTGGCACTCCTGCCTTCTCAGACCTCAGCCCCGGGCAGCAGGGCAGCCTCCGCGCACAGCAGGCAGGCCCAGGAGGGCACTGACGCGGCATGGTCCTGGCAACCTCCCGAGCAGGGGGCATCGGCAGCCACCCTGGAGACACGGGCTCGCCCCACCACCGGGACCAAGCACACAGGTGACAGGCAGGAGACAAGGCAGCAGGAAGGTGCTTCAGAGACGCACCCCGGGGCAGTCCCCCGCCACAGTGAGGACCCCCAGGTGCACAGAGCTGAGGGTCCTGGAGAACAACGTTCACTGGACAGAGCAGCAGAGAGGAGAGTGGCCCGGAGGGCCCGGGGTTGGCAGGGCCTTCAGAGAGCAGCAGAGCCAGAGAGCGCACGAGGCGGGGAGAGGACCAGGCCTGGGGCTCACACCTGCTGGGAAGCGCCGTCCCCACCAGCAGACGGAAAGCCTGTCACAGGACACCAGGTTCCTTGGACGGCTTCACCACAGTAAGGGGCAGTAACTAGCCCTGGGCTGAGCTCTGCTCTGAAACCATCTAAAAGAATCCAAAAAGCAAAACCCAGAACAATCAAACTGTGTCCAAGTGACTTAAGTGCATCCCAGGACGAAGCTCACGGAGCTGCGCGGCAGCAAGAGCCCTCGGCTGCCGAAGCAGCCGGGGCTCCCACGCCTGCACCCAGGAGAGCACGCGCCCGGGGGAGAAGCAGCAACCCCACAGTAGGCCGGACCAGCACCGCCTGGGAACCCAGGGCCCAGGGCGCCCCCAGCAGCAGGCCCCACAGACACAGATGGGGTGGAGGCCTGACGGTCTCCCGCAAGCTCCCGGAGACCAAGCACAGCACCTGGAAGGCACAGGGGCGGCCTGGGCCCGAGGCACAGCAGAATCCAGCATGCAGGAACTGGGGCCCAAAGCAGCTTTGGAAACAATGGCCAAAAACATCGAGGTTCAACCAGAGTAAACCACAACAGTGGGTCATGGCCCACAGCTCCGACCGAAGGTGAGGAGGAACCTTAGAGACGGGAAGGGCAGCAGCCTCGGCGCCCACTGCTCTGGAAAGAAGGCAAGGAGAGGACAGGACGAGGCAGCGGGGCAGCTGGCCCAGAACCACAGCTCCTTCCCAGCCCGCGGAGACCACAGGCCTGCTGAGTGAGGCAGGGTGCCCCACGGGCGGAAGCTGGCACTGGCCGGCGCTGCCCGACCCTGGTGAGCCGTGAAGCAAGAGCTCTGGGCCAACGCCCCCTGCTCTCCGCCACGCAAACGCCAGCTGCAGGAGCCCAGCGGAGAGGGGAAGGTCTCCAGAGGCCTCGTCCTCCAGGTGACCAGGACACATGCAGAAGGGGGATCATCTCAGAGGGACAAGGGTGCCAGGACAGGCAGAGGGCACTGAGGGCCCAGGACCTGTCCTGCTGTGGTCCCAGCAGTGTCACCGCGACAGTCCCACCGAGGGGAAGAGCATCAGACTGGAGCTCACAGGACTCAGCTCAGGTGCAGGCCAGAGGCCAGAGGCCAGAGGGCAGAGCCCCTCAGGGGGCCCGAGGCCCCACAGCCAGGAGCAGTGGCAGGGCTCACACGGAAGGCCCTGCTCCCCAGCCTGAGGCTGAGAGCCCGCCCAGCACCGAGGCAAGCAGGCCACCTCCAGGCGCACACTGAGGGCACACTGGATGCCAGTGGCCACCAGACAGACTCCCTGTCTGGCCGCAGGGAATTCAGTCAGAAACCAGCAACAGAAATGTCCCCGGAAAACCCGCCATCTGAAAACAGAGCAGCGCACCCGAGAGCAGAGTGGGGCCAGAGCAAGTGCCCAGGCTGAACCGGGAAGACCGAGGGCAGGACGGGGGCTGCAGCTTGGGAAGGCAGTGGGTCTCAGTCTCAACCCCAACCCCAACCCCAACCCCAACCTCAACCCCGGCAGGTTCCCCATCTGATGGCCTTTCGGGAAGGTGGTGGAAACCAGGGCAGGTGGGCCCGCTGGAGGCGCACATGCCTGGGAAGGGCATCTCTTCCCCAGCCCTTCCTGACACCAGGTGAGCTGCTGGGCCCCCACAAGCCCTTGCAGGCCTGACGAGGGGCAGCCAGCACTGGGTGGTTTCTCAGGTTGGTCACATGACCGAAACAATCATCAAAACGAAGCTGACTTCAGCACTGACCACTGCACTGGGGCAACTCCACTCCATTCCCAACGGACATCAGAAAGGGCAGATCCCACCCAGAATAAGCCAAGGAAAGCAAAGTGCAGAGATCAACACGCGCCGGTGGAAGAGAACATAGCGGGTTCTTAAGGAGACAGATAAAAGCCGGGCGTGGCGGCACACTCCTGTAATCCCAGCGGATCGGGAGGCTGAGGCAGGAGGATCACGGGTTCAAAGCCAGACTCCGCAAAAGCAAGGCGCTAAGCAACTCAGTGAGACCCTGTCTCTAAATAAAAAATACGAAATAGGGCTGGGGTGTGGCTCAGTGGCCGAGTGCCCTGGGTTCTACCCCACCCCCACAACAGCTAAAACCGAGGAGCTCCAACCAGAGGCCAGGCCAGGGCCGCACAGGAGCCACGCCCTCCCAGGCTCACAGCTGAAACCTCCCCCAGAGCCAAGTCCTGCCGTGGCTGCTGGGCACTGGCTGAGGGTGTTCCATTCCCTCTAGAAGGCAACAGGGCCAGCAGCAAGCCCGACGGTGCACGGAGAGGCCAGCCACAGACCAGCGGCCTCATGACCTACCCGCACATCCTGACGCAGTCTAGCGCCCGGCACTCAGCGACATCCTAGGAGAGTAACGCATCACGTCTAAGTGGGGTGGGGCTCGGGTTACCCAGGAGCGAAGGTTGGCTTGGCATTCAAAAACCAATCAATATCATTTGCCATGTTAATAAACCAAAAAAATAAGGACTTTCACCATGTTAGTGATCTCCATAATTAATGAGGAGAAAGCACTTGACAAAAATCCCATGTGCACCGATGAAAATAAACCAGGGAGCTGGGGGGCAGCTCATGGTAGAGCACTTGCCTGGCATGAGCAGCACTGCGTTTGACTCTCAGCACCTTAAAAAATATATAAAATAAAAATAAACTAAAAATAAACTAGGAATAGAACTGTATCAGCCTCTTGGTCTAAAGAAATCAACAGAACCCAAGGGGTCACGTCAGGACCAAGGAGGCTGCGCTGTCCTCCTGGAGGGACAGCCTGGAGAAGAAGCAGCGCAGTCTCCATCTGCAGATGGCACGCCCACCCATGCAGGGCCAGGGGGCCGCCAGCACCAACACCAACCTACCGCCCAGCGGACCCGCGGGAAGGCAGGAGGCTGAGAAGTGAGGTCAGAAGGCTTTGAGCCTCAAGAACCACACAGGGCAACGTAGGATCAGGATGGAGTTTTAAAACAATACTAGCTACAGAAGCAAAACACAAAAGACCCAGACAGCCGAGCGCAGCGGCCACACACATGATCCCCGCACCTCAGGAGGCCATGGCAGGAGGATCCCAAGCTTGGCGCCAGCCTGGAGCTCTGGGTGAGACCCTGTGTCACGCAGCTCAGTGGCAGGGCGCTTGCCCAGCAGGTGTGAGGCCCTGGTTCAAACCTCAGCACCGCATAAAGAACTAATTAATTAATTGAAATTTAGAAAAATAAAAGGGGACTGGCTGACAGCAAAGGGACATCAACACCCGAGTACACAGGGTGGACACGCTGTGCACACACAGAGCCCAGCTCCAGGCAGACCAGAGACGCAGGCGCAGAGCACAGGCACCGAAGGACCAGGAGAGAACAGGACGGTCGCCATGGGCCAGGGAAGGGTCCTCAGCCAGGAGGACAGAGACCACCCAAGAACAAGCGGACAGAAGAACCCTATGTGCACATTTCCAAGGGCACCGCTGGCAAGACGGGCACAGCCAGGCTGACCCAGGGCAGCCAGGTGCACAGCCCGCGGCACTCAGCGTCACCAGGGACACTAGTCAGAACCACCGTGAGGGGCCACTGTGATCCTGTGAGAGGACCCTGCAGCCAGCTGCGGTCCACAGGTGGCAGGACCTGGGTCTGGACCAGGACTGGCATGCTGGAAGGCCATCAACGACATGGCTCCTGCCTCGCTCGGCACACTGGGAGTGACACCAAGGCCACAACCTACCTGAGCCCACGGAACCTGGCAGGGGCCTTCACAGAGCTATGGCCCTGTCAGTTAAGAACCAGAAACAATCTGCTGCCCCAGCAACTCAGGAGGCTGGGGCAGGAGGATGGCAGGTGCAAGGCCAGCCTCAGCAAGGCACTACCTCTAAACAAAATAAAAAGGGCTGGGGATGCGAGTCGGGTAGAGCATCCTGGGTTCAATCCCTGGGACCAAACCAAAAACTGAAATCAAAACCCAAACATCCCAACAGGCAAGCAGAGAAGGCAGAGCATGGACATCCCACATCCACAGAGGTCCAGCAGGGCTCTGGGAGCAGGCGCTGGAGGGACCGCCAACTGCAGGTCAGCCAGACCCACCATATGCAGCAGCCACCCAGCTACACAGTTTAAGTAAACACAGCAAGTCACGTCACCCCGAGGTGACGGCCACGAGGCAGGCACAGTGGCACACGCCTGTGATCCTGCAGTTCGGGAGGCTGAGGCAGGAGGACGGCGAGTTCAAAGCCAGCCTCAGCAACAAAGCGAGGACCTAAGCAACTCAGCAAGACCCTGTCTCTGGTGGAGCACTTGCCTGGCATGTCTGAGGCACGGGGTTCATGCCCAGCGCCACATAAAAACAAACAAAATAAGGTATTGTGTCATCTACCACTAAAATACATTTAAGTATTAAAAAAAAAAGAAAAAAAAAAGGCTGGGGATGTGGTTCAGTGTCAAGCGTCTCTGGGTTCAATTCCCGCTTCCTAAAGCACAGCTCAGGGCGCCTATCCCAGCGGGCCTCACACTCCAGGGTCCACTGTTCTGCAATTGTTCTGTTTTCTGCTTTGCACTGAAGATGGAAGCCAGGGTGCTCTGCCACTGAGCCGTACCCCCAGCCCTGTGTGTGTGCGTGTGTGCGCGCGCAGTGCTGGGGACTGAACCCAGGGCCTTGTGCTTGCAAGGCAGCACTCTACCAACAGCTACATCCCCAGCCCCCAGCCCTTTTTATTTTTCATTTTGAGACAAGGTCTGGATGAGTCGCTGAGGCTGGCCTGGAGCTTGGGATCCTCCGGCCTCAGCCTCCCGGTAGAGGGGATGGCAGGCGGGGCTGCTGCATGTTTGTTTGGTCGCATTGAAGGTCTTCAAGGTCACAGCCACCTTTCTCCCCAGTCTCTCAGAGGGCAAGGTGCTCATCAGCTGAAGCTTTCTCTGAGTCAGGAGCCTATGGGCCTCTGCTGTCCAGGACCAAGTCACAGCTGCATGAGGCTCTGTGGGCCTTGCGGTATCAACTCCAGCTTGGTGCCAAAGCAGGTGGAGCGGCAGGGAGCAGTGGGCGTGGCCGTGTGCCTATAAAACTTTATTTACACAGCACCCAGTGCTGCACTGGCCCTGGGCCAGCGGCCTGGTGAAGACCAGCAGCTGCCAGGACCATGGCTGCAGGAGGAGTGGCCACCACATCACCTGGAACCTTGCTAGGAACACACCTCTCCAGCACACTCTGACCGGGGATCTGAGGCTCGCGGGCTGGGCCCAGAGGGCACCACTTAAGAAGACGCCCAAGATTCCCAAGCTCACACTTGAACCATTGACCTAGAGAACCCGCAGGGCCACAGACTGATCAGATCCAAGAGCAGCAACCAGGAGGCCAGGGCTCGAGGCAGGCAGAGGTGCGGGGCACAGGCAGTCCTGGGAGAAGCCCAAGTCCAGGGCTCACGCAGAGCAATTGAAAGCACCTGCCCAGCACGCAGGCCCTGGTTCTGGTGCAGGCCCAGCACCAACACGCGGCACGAGAACACAAAAGCAGGACGAGAGGAAGGAACTGACTCCCCATGACACCCACCTGCCAGTGACACTGCAGCTTCTGCTCACTCCCTGACTGTCGAGTTTCAACCCTTTTCAAAACACAATTCCAAAGGCTGTAGGGGCCAAGCTTCGTTGGCTCACATTGAACTCAACAGAATAATCCTGGCCTGTCCTTTGGGGGTGACTGAATCTCAGGACCTTGGAACTGGGGCATCTGAGTCATTCCTCCAAAGATCAGCAAAAGGAACTACCTATGCCACACACCCAGGAACATCAGGGCCCAAGGACAGGAGGCCGACTCGCAGCAGCAGGCCTGGTCATCTGGTCACCCGGGTCCAAGAGCAAGCAGACTGCGCACACTCCTTCCCACAGCAGCTCTCCATGCCCTTCCCTGATGCTTAAAATGCTGACACTTGCCTCGAAAACTTGTGCAAATCCAGAGAAACATGTCAAAAAGGTACGAGGATTTGAGAGCGTCACGAGGACAGAGGACAGCTTCCGGACCAGAACACCCGGGCAGCTGTCCTCCCCTCAGAATCAGCGGGGACGGTGCCAGGGAAGCCCCGCAGGAACTCAGGGCGCTAAGTCACCGCAGCCACACGGCACCCCAGGGGTCTGCAGGCCGCACAGGCCGCACTGCTGAGCCCGCTCCTGGCAGCCCTGCGAGAGCTGCCCTTCAAAGCTGAGGTCCAATGCCCAGCAGGGAGAGGAACCCAGAGGACACAAGCACGAGAGCCTGTCCCAGAAAAGTCGCCAGGCCGTGGCAAGGGGCGGACGAGACAGGCGGGAGCCTTCACCAAGAGCCAAGGGGAGGGGACGTCTCAGGAACTGAATGGAGGTCACAGGAAACAGAAGCAGGCTGGAGAGAAAGTGCCAGGTCCGAAGGCTGTGGGATCTCCAGAAAGTGAAACCGAGACCCAGAGAGAAAGCGGCAGCACGCGAGAGTGCCCTTCCCACAGGAGCTCCACGGGAGGAGGACGGCAGGAGGCCACGGCAGATCAGGCGCCAGGCACGAGGCCCAGGACT
>JAJEJO010002595.1:358072-408068 GCA_020662805.1 Glaucomys volans
GTTTGTTGCCGTGCGTCCGCCTCGGCCGGAGCGCCGGCCAAGAATGCGACCCGCTGCCGGCCGGCTCTTCCAGGAACGCGCGCTCCCCCGCCCGGGCTCGGCTCTGCTCGGCCGCGCTCGGCTGCGCCCGGCCGGGAGCCGGCCGCGTTTGGCCCCGCCCATCCGCACCTCGGCTCCGCTCGGCTCTGCTCGGGCCCGCCCGCCCCGAGCTCGGCCCCGCTCGGCCTCTCGGCCCCGCCCAACGGAGCCCGCTGGCGGCTGCGGCGCCCGGGGCCCCCCTTCCGGCCGAGGCCGCTTCCTGCGCGGCTAGGAAGGTGCCCATCCCACCGCCGCCCCGAGGCCCAGAAACCCACAGGGCCCCCGCCACAACCGCAGACCTACTGAGGGGCGGCCCAGGGCCGGTCTGCGCAGCCGCCACCGCAAGTCCCAGGGTTTCTGCTGGACGGTCGTCGTGCGACATTCGCTGGGACCCACGACTTTAGGGGCCCCACTCGAAGGGGAAGTCGCGAAACACCGCGGGGTCTCCACGCGGCACGACGGGGATGCCACGGGGTACACCACAGGGTCCCCACTCCGGGGGGATGCCGCGCAGCTAAGCTCAGCTGAGGTCCCTGCACCACAAGCATGCCCAGAGCACATGCTAGATTTTCGCACACAGCAGGTTGCCACCCAACACATGGTCCACAGAGGACCAGGACCTGGGGTCCAACACAGGAATGCCACACTAAGACAATGTGGGGACACTACACATGCGAGGATCCTAGCACGGAGGGACACCACCGCCTGACCTGAAGAAAATAAGATGTGGGAAGACCCATCCCACAGTGTGATTGGCAGACAGCATGGACCACCAGCGCCTGACCCCAGTGCACAGGGAAGTCCTTCACAGGGAAGGGGCTTTGGGACTCGGCTCTGTGTCCTGAGAGCCCAGCTCTGTGCTCATCGGCACCACCTCCCCTGAGGCACCCAGACCAGCCTCAGGAACTCAGCCTCAGTGTGGTGTGTGACTAGAATGAGACGGCACTTGTCATCCCCCCACACACTGGGCCCAACGGAGGAAGGGACAAGCCAGAGAAGGCCAGGAGGGAGAGCAAAGCTGAACAAACCGTTGGGTGGCCCCAGTGGAGGGGCGAATGGGTCTGTCTCTGCTCACCTGAGACCAAGGGACAGTCCCACTGTACAGTGGTGCCTTTCCCAACAAGACCAGGGCCTCGGCTCTGGGGGACAGGGTGAGAGGCTCTCTAAGCTGGAAGGAGGCATGAGAACCACACTCACTTGAGCCTGGAGATCTCTCCTCCCCGGCGGAAGCTGGAAAGGGCCCCAAACTGGCACTCCTGGGGCACAGATCCTGCCAGGGAATTGGCAAGTATCCCTGGGAAGGCCTCAGTTTCCCTGGGCCAGTGGCAGGTGTCTGGACAGCCGAGATCAGTGGGTGACCCCAAGTCAAGGCTCAAGACTTAGGGTGTGGTTTCGAATCTGAAAACTGGATGGCTTCCCACCAATCACACAGGAGCCCACTCTGGTTCCCCATGTTGGCCCAGCAGGAGCCTGCGAAGCGTCCCTCCATGTCACACAGTTGCTCCTCCCCTACGCTGTTGGCCCCAACAGTTCCCAGTCCCCACCACAAGGCATCTCTGTGTGCCCACATGTAAGAAAACTGACAAGACAATTGTTTCCTGAAAAGGGGTATTTTTAAAACAAGAAAAGGGCCTTATTTTTCTTGGAGAAGGTTTTGTTGGTTCACATTTAAACCCCCCAAAAGTTAACATGGCTCTGGAGGGAGTCATCTCCTTCCATCTGGATGTGAATTCCATACAGCTCAGGAAGATCATAATCCAGACAGGCACAATGGTGCACACCTGTAGTGGAAGCTACTCAGGATGCTGAGGCAGGAGAACCACAACTTCGAGACCAGCCTCAGCAATTTAGTGAAACCCTGTCTCAAAATTAAAAATCAGAAAAAGGCTGGGGATGTGGCTCAGTGGCACAGTGCTCCTGGGTTCAATACCCACTGCTGAAAAAATACATTGTAAATCAAAGAAGATAACTAGAATCAGAGCCACTGGGACAAGCCTCCAATCACGCTCCTTGCTCAGCGGGTCCCTGAGAACTGGCTCCAGGGGCCAGAGCCCGTGAGATGCTGCACTCCTGGTGCCTCTGGCTTTGCAGGCCCGGACAAAGGGCAGCAAGTTGCAGAACCCGTGAAACAGCCATGGGTAGCAGGAGAGTAAAGATGCTGGGCACAGGAGGGGCGTGGGAGGGTCCATCAGGCTGAAGGGCCCTAGGCAGCAGGGTGGGCAAGGCCTCAGACTGGCCTCTGGGGCCTCCTCTTCCAAGATGCTAGAGTTCCCAGAGCAGCCCAACCCACCCACCAAGGGTCAGGACAGCTGGATGGAGCCAGCAGGGCCCTGCTTTCCCTTTGCACCCAGGGGTGCTCCATCTGCTGACCTTCCTTCCTCCATCCCTGCCCAAGGCTGCTCTGACCTGTGGCCCACTCATGCCATAGTCCAGGCCACCACATCAGAAGGTGAAGGGTCCAAGCCACAGGCGGAGCCATGTTGTGGGTGGAGAGGGGTTGGCTTGGCGCCTGCCGCAAGAACCCCAGCTTGCAGACGGAGGCAGGGACCCTGGTGCTCAAGCCCTTGCCACACCAGTGAGCTCAGGCAGCTGGTGACACATTGGTTCCATCTTCCATAAGCACCATGTGGGTGTGTGCCAGGTGCTGCACCTGGGGAAGGGACCACATTCTGGCCCATGTGGCTTCTGTTCTTATGTGGGACACTGACTACCCAGGGACAGGCCTGCCTGGACAGGAGCAAGGCCACCCAGTCCTGAGCAGCCTGACCAGCCAGGGGGCTGGCTTCAGGCAGGGAAGGCTTCCTGGGGGCTGGCCTTGGAGTTGAGCCCCAAGCCTAAGAGGCCCGCAGCTTGGAGAGGTGCCAGGCAGCACTCTGGAAGCAGAGATGGGGGTGCTGCCAGTCTAAGGGGCACCCCAACTTTGGAAAGGTTCAGGCTCAGCTGCAGAGTGCTCTTCGAGAGTCAGGCCACCAGCCCGCACACCTTCCAGCCACAGAGGGCACTGCTCCCCTCAGCCCTGTGCCTTGCCCCACCCGCTCCTTGGGAAGCAGAAGGAAGAGACAGGTAGCAGCCAGGAACAAGTGGCCATTGTCCACTTTAAATATGAAGAAAAGATTGCTCAAGTACCATGAGCTTCATAAAAATTGAGAAGACTTTTGTCTTAGTTTGGGTCCCACCAGAAATAGACCCTCAGACGAAGATCTGAGAGCAAGTGATGTGTCTGAGAGGTGACCCCCGAAGCACAGGTGGGGGCTGAGGCAGTGAGGGAGAGGGAGCCAGCTCCAAGGATGGAGGAGCTTCCTGTGCCTGGGCCGCTGCAGGGACCTGGGCCCACAGCACCTCTGGGCCATTCCCGGGGCAGCCCCCAGGTGAGGGGCTCATGGCAGCAGCAGGGCGACTGAGTTCATTTGGGGGTGACCAAACAAGGACATGTATGAAGGGTGACCAGGGCCAGGTTTCTCACTGTTAGAGATAGACGTTGAAAGTACAGAGAGAGAGGACTGGGGTTGCATGTGTGGGGCACTGGGTTTGATTCTCAGCACTGCATGTAAATAAATAAAGGCCCATTGACAACTAAAAAAATTAAATTTAAAAAAATCAATAAAGGTCTCACGTCCATCGAAAACTAAAAATATTTTTTAAAAAATACAGAGAGAAAAATAAGCCCCACAGTGTGAGTTGGAATTGGCACACCTGTGAGACCCAGGTCTGGATCCACAAGCCGAGATGTGAATGAGTGTCTGTGCTGACGTACAGTCATCCGCAGCTCTGTCCTCAAGAGGAGGGACACCAGAGGCAAGGACTTCAGCTGGACCCAGACCCTGGCCTCTGCCTTCCCTTCTCCCGAAGGCAGCCAGGGCCCTGCAGGGAAACCACCAAGCCTGGGGGCCAGGGCAAGTGTGGATGAGCAAGAGGAAGGGGCCCCAGGAATGAGGAGACCCCTGCAGAGGACACAGCTGGCTTGCGGGGCTCCCCTTGGCAATGATGGCGATAGGCTGTGGTCACAGAATACACCACGAAGCCACGGTCCACACACATTTTAATGTTTGCTCAAATGAGCACGTTGATGAGCTGAAGCCTGGTGCAGTCCTTGCTGGTCTGACAGCATTTCCCCACAAAATGCTCGTTTGCCACAGAGGGGACCCAGCAGGCTCCCCCGCCGACCCTGGCAGGTGCCGCTCGATGATGCAGCCCAAGCGGACCCTGTCCACAGTCACGGGAAACCTGATGGGGCAGGCGAGTGGACCCAGCCCACTTGTGACTCTCCCACCAGACACACCTCTCCATCCTCCCAGGTCAGCACCTCAGACAAAGCCAACAGGGACTTTCCCCAGGAGTACTGGACCAGAACCTTCCAAGGTGCCAGGGTCGCAGCCGTCAGGGAAAGGCCAGGAATGTTCTGGACTGGAAGGGATGAGGAAGACGGAGTAAACTGGTGCCGTGTGTGGACCCAACCAGACTGATCTCTCCAGTGCAAGGGGTGTTACTGTGACAATCGGGAAGCCCTGGACAGGGCCCAAGTCCCCACCCTCCCTGCCATGGACATCATTTTGGGTATGTAGGAGGTGTCTTTGTTTTGGGGTATGGTGGAGCACCCTCTTGGCCACCAACTCTCTAAAGCACTGTGGGTGAGAGGTCCCTAAGCTGTTCCTGCAACATTCCTGGAGGCTCAGGATGGTGTCACAGTACAATTTAAAACACACACATATACGTACATGGACCATGGGAGGAGGCACGAAGTGCCATGGGCTCTCCATTGGATTGCTGAGCATGAGCTGCAGAGCAGACTCCACCCGAGGCTGCTGGGAGTCCTCCTGTGGGGAAGGCGGGACACCATGCATGTCCCACCTTCCAAGCCAGATGGCATTGACCCCTCCTAGTCCAAGCACAGTCACTAAGACAGTGTTCCACAAAGGTGCACGGGGAGGGTTGCTGGAAACGCGGGGGCAGGTCTGAGCAGCTGTGAGCAAGACTGGGGAGCGGACAGCCAACAGGAATCCCGGGTAGTTTCGGGTCTGCAGAGACCTGGTGGCTAAGGCCAGCATGGGCTGTCTTGTCCAAGAAGGGGATGTGGAAAACCCTGCCCAAGAACCCTGATGTGGAGCTGAGAGAGCAAACAGACCAAGGCAGGAGAGAGGGTCCCCACAAAACATGGAGCCAGTGGAATATAGGTGACTGTGTGGAGCACCCGTTGGAAGAGACAGCAGGGAGTAACTGTGGGCCCGGAGAAAACTCAGATGAAAAAAGAAAGCAAGGCACATATTAACTCCAGGAAAAAGAAAAAAGGAAATTTTAAACAGACTTCACTACTTGCTTCAGTAGTGAATAACACCTACACAGTTGTCACAGTGTGGATTGCTTAACAAAAATTATGAAATCATTGATTTGGGAAGACAAAAAAGAAAGTAAGGTAGAGAGGAAGTCACTCGGGAAGAGCCGAGCCTCCATCCTCAATTGCATCTCACCATATCTCAAAGAGCAGCAAGAGCACGTAACTTAGAGATATGGAGAAATAAGAACAGCTGAAAGAACTGAAGGAGGTGGGTCTGGGGCACTGGACGGGTGTCTACAAGGGGGGTCTTGGGTAGCCCTGCAGATACATTGGGGCTACCCCAACTTTTGGGGTTCTTTTTGTTCCTTTTATCCACATATCTGGTTTTCCTTGGTAAGAATCAAATAAAGAAACCAGAACTCTAAACTGAACATAAATAAGGAAATTGAACTCATAACCCCACGACAATACAAAGAAACACACAAAAGAAACACCATGGTCTGGGGAAGACAAAACACACTTTGAGCTGGGTGGCTCAGGAGGCTGAGGCAGGAGGATCACAGTTCAGAGCCAGCTTCAACAAAAGTGAGGTGCTAAGCCACTCAGCAAGACCCGTCTCTAAATAAAATGCAAAATAGGACTGGGGGTGTGGCTCAGTGGTCAAGTGCCCATGAGTTTAATCCCCAGTACAAGGAAAACAAAACAAAACAAAAAATCACACTTTGAATAAATATCAATTAAAAAAGAATAAAAATGGAAATCACAAAATGTTTTAAATTGAACAAAAACAAAAATTGCCAAAGTTCCTGGACAGAGCTGACGTGCTACTTGAAATGTTTTTTTGGTATTGGGGAATGAACCCAGAGATGCGCTACCACTGAGAGATGTCCCAGCCCTTTTATTTTTTATTTTGAGACCAGGTCTCACTAAGTTGCCCAGGTTAGCCTTGAATTTGCCAAACTCCTGCCTCAGCCTCCGGAGTCAAGTCCCTGGGATTACAGGTGTGGCCACCATGCCTGGCTCCCTGCTGTTTCTTTGTGGCCCTTCTGGCTGGGAGGGATCTCCCCCACAATGGGAGTTTCCGTGGGGTCAGCCACATGGTCCATACAAGGACTTCATGCTTAAGTGGCCCTGAGTGTGCGTCTGCCTCCCCTGCAGCGGACCCAGAGCTGAGCCTGCTCAGGGTCATCCAGGGGTCCCCCCAACCCACAGGACCCAGACCCGACTCCTGGGGTCAACCAAGGTGAAGCCCAGGACGTGTTGTGCAGGGAACCTGCCGAAGGACCTGCCCATGGACAGTCCTGTCCTTGTGGGCAGTGGGACCACTCCACCCAGCCCAGTGCCCCAGCTCCTGCCCACTCCCACTTCAGGTAGCACCCAGGGCCTGCCCGCTGTCCAGCAGTCACCTATGTCTTCCTGTGAGCAGGAAGGAAGAAAAGTGGAGCCCCTTTCCTGTGTGCCCACTCCTCAGAGGCCTCTTGCCACGGTTAAGCCCAGCCTCAGCTGCTGGACAAAGCCCAGTGGGGTGACAATGGGGCCACCAGACTCTGGGCAGTCCAGGAGTCAGAGGGTAGCCAGCCCTACCTCCGGCCCCATAGCAAGGGTGCGAAGGGCTCGCTGAGCTCTGGGCTGGGAGGCAGAGCTGGCTCTGGGACCCCTTTCCCTGTGGGAGACCCCTGCCTAGCCCCTCTTTTTTTGGGACAGGGGCCTCAGAAGCTAAGGGTGTAGCAGCAGGAGAAACAAAATGGGAGGGAACAAGGGCCCCACCCCGAGCAGCCCAGTCCCGGCCTGTGGGCAGCCAGCAGGGCTCAGCAAGGCCAGCTGGAGAGGCTGCATGCTGAACTGAGACCCTGCCCTGCGGCCGCGCCCCCTCCCCTGGACCCTGTGCTCCAGAGTGTCCTGTGCTGCTCTGGAATGTGCACCTCGCTGGCCACCACCTGCCTGGGGCTCAGGCCATGCCATGCCGATCACAGAGTGGCCGCCTCACCTCTGCCCTGCAGCACTCTGCCAGGCGAGGGCCCCAAGGCCAGCTGGAGAGGTCATGTGTAAGATGTGGGGCTGAGAGGCCACCAGGCGGAGGGGCTCGAGGCCCAGGCCAAGGCCTGGGCACCATGGGCAGCCTCCGGGCCCTCTCTGCTGCCCCTCTGCTGGGCACATGCCACTGAGCAGCACCAGGGCACAGGCAGGAGCTCAGGTGGCTCCGTCAGCAGCTCTGGTGCCAGGCGGGCTCCCCTCTGCTCCCACCCCAGACACAGCAGCTCGGCTCCGCAAATCAGCCAGGCCTGCGGCAGGGCCACACACACCCGAAGGACCTGGAGGGGGCGCAGGGGGTGGGGCTCAGCCCTGCACAGGGCCACGCTCAGGGAGCATCTTCCCTGGCCGACTGTCCTGTGGATGGACGGACGGGAGGGCAAAGCACAGCAGGGCTGGTAGAAGGAAGCCCCCTTGCCCACCCTCCAGGGCTCTCCCAGCTGCTCTGGGGTAGGTCTGGGGTGGCCTAGGAAGGGCCCCTTCCTCTACCATCATGGCCCTGCTGGTGCTAGGCTGGTGTGGGGAGTAGGTGGGCCTGGGCCTTGGGCTGCCTGGCCAAGCACCTCTGTGGTGAGACCAGCATGGTGTGGCCATGCCCTGCCCCAGGCCTGGCCACAGCACCACCTGCCCCTCCTCCTCCTGTCCTTCCACACCCAGGAGGACCCAGGCCATGCCCTGGTGGCCTTTGTGCCCCAGGCTGGCCCGGCAGTCCCCTGCCCTGCATTGAGCCCTAGGCCCCCCTCCCCTCCAGGAACCACTGCCGGGCCTCCTAAATCCCAGCCACACTTGGATCCTGAGCAAGCAGGCTCCTCCCGCCCTCCCGCGCCTCTGGCAGGACTGGAGTGAGCTCACTCATTACATAAGGCATGCGAGCTATTTCTTGGGGGAACAGCTCCCCCTTTATGGGGCTCCATTTCCCCTCACCTGCCCCACCTTCCAACCACCAGCCACCAGCCGCTGCAAACCAAGGGACGCCTGGGCAGGAGAGGAGAGGCCCCAGTGCTGTGCGGGGCCAGGGCCTGCGCCTGCCCCCGGGGCCCAACCCGCAACTAGAAGACAATGGTGTCTGCAAAAGGGCAGGACGAGAGAGACCCAGGACTTGGCACCCGGGAGCCAGGGCAGAGCCCTGGAAGGAAGCAGGGAGGGAGAGGAAACGGCTCCCAGCTGCTGCCAGGGTGGACAGTCACCCTCTGGGGATGGCTTTGCCCTCCCACTGGCACTCCACCTGCCCCCTCCCCAGGGTCTCAGCCCATGTGAGCACACCTGGGTCATTCTCAGGTCCTGAGCCAATGTTACTGGACCTGGACTTGCCCTGGGAGGAAGCAGCAATTAGATTCCACCCTGTCTAGCAGGGGTTCCCCCTGCACCCCGGAAGCCCCTGCCAGGTGCTGGGATGCTGTCTGCAGGAGACAGCCCCAGTCCAGAGACGCAGGGGTCCTCCACCCTGGCCATCTGGGGAGAGGGGCCCAGGGCCCTTGCACCTCCTGCTGCATCTTCTGTGGCCTGGGACTGAGGGGGACCCCCGAGGACACAGCATAGCCCAGGGGATGCAGCTGCAGGGTGGTGCGGCGGTGTGCGCCGGTGTTTCTGGGGGCCGGCCTCTCCCAGCCTGGTTTGGAGGGAGAATCCTGACTCCTGGGAAGAAAACCACCCTGTAAGGTGTGGGAAGGAGACTTTTCTGATGTACAGTCCTTCTTTCTCCCAGTCAGGGCAGGAAAAGTGCACCCAGGGCTGGAGCAAAGACGGCTCTGCCCACTGCCCCGCAGAGGCAGCCTGGAGGCCTGGGTTCAGCTGGGAAGGAGCCAGGAAGCCGAGCTCACAGGCCGGCCACTTCCCCTTTCCAAGGAAGGGAAGGTCCCAGCGGAGCTGCTTCTGCTCTGGGAGGCCCCTGTGCCCATCCAAAGGAAAGGGGACATGCTGATGTCCTCTGCAGGGAGCCTGTCCACAGGCCACACCCTGAGGGGGGACAGGGCCTGGGCGGTGGCAGTGAGCCGAAGAAGAGCAGCCCCTCCCACTAGGCTACCAGGCCCGAGCAGGGACGTGTGTAGCATGTATTCCTCTCTTCTCAGGCCTGGTTCTTGGAACTTACACCCTCTTGGGTTTGCTATTTTTACCCACCCTGAGCCTTCCGGTCTCCATGACGACGCCTCCAAACAGCAGATTCCAGGCGGCAATGACGTCACCTTTCCCCTTCCTGCGGCCCAGGCCTCAGAGGCGCTGCCTGGGGCCCAGGGACTGCAGAACTTCCAGGACCCCTCCCAGACCTCCTCACTCCCCCAAGCCGAGACCCCAAGACTCTTGCTGGCCAGTGGTCGGGCAGGGGCACAGCACCCAGACTTCCCTGTCTCCTTGGAGAGGCTCTGACGGAGCCCCTTGGCAGAGGGCACAGGCCCAGAGGACCTGACCCAGAGAGGCCGCCCTCCCACTCCGGGATCCCTGCCCTGCCGCCGGCCCTGCCCTGTGGAGTCGCAGAAGGCCCCTGCAGAGGGAGGAGGGCAGGCCGGCGCCAGGCTGCAGCCTTCTGGCCTGGGAAGCTCCCTGTGGCCCCTCGTCACAGCTCCTTCCTCAGAGAGGCCCCTACCACGCAGGGGCTGAGGAGCACAATGGGGTTGGCGCCCGCCAAGGTGCCCGTGGGCATGCAGCCCCTGCAGCGAAGCAGCCAGAACGCCTGGGCCACAAGGTCCAGACTGCTGCAGGTCCCTCTGCAGGGCCCCCCCCCCCCCCCCCGGGTCCTGGTCAGGCCGCTGGCATGAGGCGGCAGTCCTTCCCCTGGTCAGGTCTCCCAGAGGCAGCCGTGTCTCTCCTGGGGCCACACTTAATCCAGCTGTCCCTGTAGTTCCAGTCTGGGGCCAGCCCTCAGCCAAAACGGAGGATGGGGACCCCTGTGACCAGGAGGGGTGGGAGGGTGAGCGACCTGCTTCACGGTCCCCCTGGAGGAAGGAGCCCCACGTTTTGCTGGGCATGAGGTCTCAGCTGATGTAGGGAGAGGGCTTGGAGCCTCAGCATGGCTCAGACGACTCCGTCCTGAGTGGCCAGGAGCCCGTGGAGGAGCCCATCCAGCCACACGCTGCCCAGCCTGCTGCCTACAGGTGGGACGCTGGCCCTGCCCCTGGTGGGGCTTGTTCTTCTGTGCCCCCCAAGCCTCACCCCAAAAGCAGGTGCTGTGGGTCAAAAAGGAGGGCAGGCCAGGCATTGGGCTCTCTGGCTGGGGCCCACTGTCCCCCCCTGCCCAGCAGGTCCTCCCCGCTCCCCACGGCTGCTCCCCTGGTTTCCCGGCTCACATTCCCGCCTCCTGCTCCGCCTCCTGCTCAAGTTCAGGTGTGAAGTCCCGACTCGCCCGTCTGACATGAAGGCACACCCAGAGGTCTGAGCACCAGGCAGGCAGGTGGGCACTGTCTCCAGAGTCCACAGAGACCCTGCCACCAACCAGGTGCCAGCGCAGCCCGAGGCCAGCCCCAAGGCTGTCCCAGGGGTAGAGTGCTGGGAAAGAGGCCCCTCCAGAGAGGATTAGAGGACCAGAAGGCCAGAGGCCCTGCAAGTGAGTGACCAGAGCAGGCCGCTCGGCTCTACAGCAGCAGGGAGATGAGTCCAGGGCAAGGAGCTCCCCACAAGGTCCATCTGGGCAAAGCTCTAAAACAGGTAAGAGTGAGCTTTCTGAATGGGGGAGAGCAGGTACAAAGGCCCTGAGGCAGGGCCCATGCAGAGGGGTAGAGGTCAGTGTGGTGGGAGAGGACCTGAGAGTGGGGGTAGGCAGATGACACAGGGCCCATCTGTTGTTAAGCTCTGCTCCCTGGGGATGGGTGTGGGCAGGGTGAGTGAGGGCAAGCCATCGGGGAGCCCAAGTCCTTGAGCCAACAGCGCCCCTCTGCCTCCACAAGAGGAATGGATGTGGGACAGCTGAGCCTGTTTTTCTGAACATTTTGTTCCCGGCCCCACCCCCAGCCTGGCATAGGGCAGGAGTGACAGGCTTAGCAGAGGGCCCTCTCCTGGCGGTCCCAAGCCCCTCTGGGGACCCCACCTGGCTCCTCCCACCCTGCCCATCCTGCTGCAGCCTGAGGGTTAAATAAACAAGGTACACGAGGAACTTCAAGCAGAGGCTAAGGGACCCAAGGGTGGGCTTGGGGTGCCTGCTGTCCCCAATCCACCAGATGTTCCATCGACTACAGGGAGGGTCCCCCGCGGCTGCAGGCCTGGCGTCTGCCTCCGCTCAACACCTTCCAGAGGCCCGTCCACCCCCAGGCCCAGCAGGCACTCGTCCCCATGAGTGATATTTAACTTGGAAACTTGGAAGGGGAAGTTAACAAGAGGCCTGGATTGCAATCCGCCTGCCAGGAGAGGAGGAAGAGGCAGGCTCAGAGGAAGCGGGGAGGGGCACAGCCGGGAGGAGGAACCAGGGCAGGAGGCGGGCAGGCGGCAGCACCTGGTGGACAGCTCAGGCCCCGGTCCTCAGGGCCATGGTCCTCCAGTCAAGGTCCTGGACCTCCACAAAGCTTGGCCTAGGCCACAGGACCACCCTGCCCCGGGCATGGGATTTCTGAGGCCAACCAGCCGCTGGACAGCCGCTGGACATGTGGCTGAAGTCCCCAAGCCTCGGTTCCTAGCGGAAACCACCCTGGATCAAGAGGAAGCGTGGGATCCAGCACCGGGACACACACACACACACACACACACGCACACTGTGCACACAGGGTTGGCAGCGGAGGGGCACGCCTGGAGCTCTGAGACCCCAGCCCAAGACTGGGAAACTCCGAGGCTGGAACAAGGCTGAGGATCCGGCTGGCGTGCGGAGGGAGGGCTGGACTGGAGCTGGTGCAGGGCTCTCCCCAGACAGGGCTGCGGTGGCACCAGCCCCTGCCCTCCTGAGGGCCGGTGGGTGCAGGCTGCCCACTCCTGTCCTGGCCAGGCAACGCTGCTGCTGCCGCGCCTCACCCGCCTCAGGAAGCGCTGCTACCTCTGCGGCAGTTCTGGCTCGTCCTCAGCCCCTGCCAGGAGCACTCGATGAATGAGCGGGTCTGGAGCCCGGTGGGCAGGAGTGCTACCAGGCGCAGAGGGCGAGCGGGGCCGAGGGTCAGGAGCACTGAGCTCCGCTCCTGCCTCACCCCAGACTCCAGATGGCCTGGGAGCAGCTCCCTGGCCCTGGGCCGGTTTCCTCATTCAGGCCTCTCCCAGCTCCAGGTGTCCTCCAGACCACACCTGCGAAGGGCCAGGGATCACCCATGAGGGCCCTGCCCCCAAAGGCCCAGAGGACAGGCTGCCCTGGGTGCTCACACAACTGGGGCCAGCCTGGTCCCCCCACCACGATCCAAACCTGTCAGTAGCCCCAGCGCCCCTGGCCCTTCCCAGATGCCAGGGAAAAGATGCTCCCACACATCGCCATTCACCCCCTTCCCGAGTGCAGCCAGCTCAGTTTCAAACCTTCCCCACAAACACGCACTTTCCCTGGGAAAAGTGCACCCCTCTCCACCCTGACCTGCCTCGGGGCAAAAAAGTCTGCCTCCTCCTGATTAGCATCATCCGCACTTCAGAAAGGACAGAGTGCAGAGTGAGCGGGTCTTCCTCCAGGGAGGGGCTCTCAAGTCCCAGAGCCTCGTCACCGAGTCACACCGGCTGGACCAGACACTGGAGCCATCCCTTCCCACTTCTGTTATCTGAGCTCGGCAACCGCCCTTCACCGGAGTGACCTGCTGCCTTTTCAGCTGGACCCGGTGCATCTCCATCACAGCTTTGCAATTCACCCCCCGGGGACATGACACTTCTGTGGTGGGCTTGGCAAAGGACCAAGTAAGCCCCTCTCCCAAAAAAGGGTGCCTTTGGGAGTGTGCAGGCCTGCAGGAGAAACCGGGGTTCCCAGGTTGTGCCACTTGGGGACAGGTCTCCAGGACAAGAGGACCCCCTGCCAGGGTCTTCCTGCTGCTCACTGTTTCTCAAGGGGAAAACCAACCACCGTGGAAGCACCTGACCCAGGAGAGCTCTCCTCCCTCTGCACCGTCCCTGGGGGAGCACCTGCCAGCCGCCCTTGGGGGTCCTTCCTGCCGGTGGGCATTTGCTCTCAGGTCAGGCTGAAAAGGAATGAAGAAAGTGAGGGCTCATCTTCTCTGCAGGGAGTGTCATCCAGACCCCCAGGTGTGTGGACAGGTGAGGTGCAGAGGGCAGGGCCTCTGGTAAGCAGTGGTCAGATGCCTGGGCCCTCTGGTGCCGCTGTGCATTGACCTGGCATTTCTGGGGACAGTCAAAGGAAAAGTCCCGATGCCCACAGCCTGGACGGGCGAACATGCCCACCGGAGGGCCCGGTGCCGCCGAGGACACCAGGCAGCCCCTCCTCCTTCCGGCTCGGGTGCCACTCCCTCAGGTGCGCCCACCGAGCACTTGAAACGCAGGGGGACCACTGAGCTGCCCTCTGCATGCAGAACGCTGACTCCAAAGACCTCGCGTGGACAAAGGAGTGCGCCCGCGTGCTCCGCGTGTGCTTGGATTAACTCCGCCGCGTTCAACATGCACACAGAAGATGAATTTCACCTACCTCCTGTCACCTTTCCACAGGTGGCTACTATGCATTTGACATGACCTAAGGGGCAGCTGCCCTGGGAGTACCGCCAGGCCCAGCCTGCTGGACCTGGAGGAAATTAGAGCCGGAGGTCGCTGTGCGACGACCCACAGGCGGTGCCCCAAGGACAGAGTGAGCGGCCCTGGACCCAGGCGCGAGGACAGGAACAGGGCGTGGCCGGACGTGGGAGGTGACGGCGGGAGGGGGCGGGGCGTGGGAGGTCCCGGGCCGAGGGAGGAGTCGGGAGGGGTGGGGCGTGGGAAGCGTCCGGAAGCGGGTGGGCGGGCTGGGGGTGCGGCGGGCGGGGCGCGAGACTCCGGGGAGGGAGGGGCGGCAGATGGACAAAGACTGGGGAGTGAGGCTGGTCAGTGGAGGGTGAGTCAGTACTCAGCTCGGAAACCTGACCGACCAACAGAAGGCAGTGCCCATAGGTGACCGGCAGGGGAGAGCTGGCCAGGATCAAGCATCTCGCGCCCATTTCCGCAGGACCGCATCCCGCATCCCGCAGGGCGTCATCAGCCAGTTTAGCACAGGTCCATCCCCCGCTGGTCCTGAAAAGGCTGGGCAGTGGAAGGAAGCCACCACAGCGTCCACCCTGCCGAGCGCCCACTAACACCCAGACATGCTGGGCCGTGGGCGGGGCCCTTCAGAGAAGGCCATGGGATTCGCTAAGCCCCGCACAAGCAGGATCTTCAAGTCCCTGGACACTGGGCTACTGGACTTTTTCGTGGTCCCCCGGCCCCTGCAGCCAGAAGCTCCTCTCATTGTGTGCGGGAAAGAAGCCTATGAGGAAACATAACATCTCAGAAGGGGCAGATGCCTCAACAGAGGGAGAGAGAGGAGACCCCAAAGCAGCGTCCATTGTTTTGCACATGCCAGGTTTGCATCTGCAACAGAGCTGGACACTGGCTGGGCAGGCTGGCAGGACAAGTGAGGGATCAGCCCAAGCACTGTCGGCAGAGGTGGTGGACCATGGGGAGCTGGAGTTGCTGAGTTGGCCTCTGGAGGCTGTTTGTATTAAGTGACCAGGGGTGGCTAGGCGTGGGAGCAGAGTGAGGGGTGGACAACCCTTTTTCATGCCTCTCTGGGGCCTTCCACAGCCTGGGAGGCAGCTCGTGGCGCACGCCAGGATCTGACATGGCAGGAGTTAGTCTCGCTGGCTCCCTGGCCTTGGCTGGGTCTTCCAGACTGGAGGAGCCACCCCCAGGGTGCCCAGAGGGCCAGGCACTACTTCACACCCTGATCCCTGACCCCCAGCAGAAGGCCAGTGGGTGCCAGTAGGTCAGTAGGACTCCCATCTCGGGCAGCAGCCCAGGATGGCCTGGCTCTGTAGCCAGCTTGGCTGATCCTGTCATGGGACCTCGGATAAACAGATGATGGGTGCCTGGGCCTCAACAGGCCAGTCTGTAGATAGGGTTGGTCAACATAATCTTCACTGCAGTACTGGGTGTGGGGTGAACAGGATGGCTGGGGGGACCATGCAGGTGTGAGGGCCAAAACCTGCCCAGCACTGTGCTACCATGGACGGGGCATTTGGGAGTTGACTCAGGACATGCCCTGTAGTCAGTCCAGCTGGCCATGCCCACTGCTCAGGCTCCAGACACAGCCTGCCACCCAGTGTGGATCTGAGAAGTTGGGGACCTGTCCCCCCCTCCATTCTGAACAGGGTCTCAGGGGCACCACCTCGCTCCAAAGCTGGGAGTCCAGGTGATGCTCAGACCCTAGCTGCCCACTCTCCCTGAAGGAGGGTCAGCATGCTGGTGGTCCACACAGGCCACAACTGAGAACACCCAGTTCAGCGTGCAGGCAGGGCTGGCAGGATCTGCAGGGGTCTGCAGGCAGGGCTCAGCTCGGGCTACCACCAGACAGCATTCTTGGGCACTGGACTCCTTGGTGGTTTCTGTCCTCCCAGCCCCAGGGGCTCCCACAAGGCCATTCCCATCATCACTGCCCCTCTTCCCACCGGGATCCTGCCACCTCCAAGTCCAGAACATAGTACCTGTCCCTGAACTGGAGACTCCTTACGGCCAGTCATCCTCCAAGGGGGTCTGACCTGGAGGTTGAGGTCTGTGTCCAGGTCGGGGTGTGGTGGGATCTGGACTAAGGTGTCCTTCAGACCTTGCAAGACCTCAGGAGGAGAGCAGGCTCATTCCCCACGTTCCAAGTGCCCACCTGAATCAGGGTCCCTTCTGGGCACTGGAGACCCCGGTGGAATGAGACAGGGTCCCCACCCCCCGAGTCTGCCTGTCTGGAACTCAGAGCCCCACAGGTGAGTGAAGAGCGTGCGGGACCGTGAGGGCCGGCAGGTGACGGGCTGGGCTCCCTGGTCTCTGCAGGGCTGCCCGCGTGCCAGCTCCTGACATGGTCTCTCCTGGAAGGTCACCGTGTGGCGCAGGGGCCTCAGGGACTCCAAGAGGCCGAGCGTCAGCTTCCGGGAGGAGGACGGCCTCAGAGACGCATGCAGGGCTACCTGTTTGGGCATCTGTCCTGAAGAGGACCTTTTCCAGAGGGGAGGACCAAGCCCCCCGGCCGCCGGCCTCCCTGCGGAGCTCTGCTGCCATCCTCTCCCCGCCCCTCCCCTGCAGACCCGAGGCTTTGGCTTCCCTGCACAGGTGCTGGGGCTCTGGGCCCCAAAGGGGTAGGGCAAGGCCAGGGCAGACCTGGGCAAGTCTGAGGCCTGACCACCCCTGCTGGCTCCCTTGAGGAGATCTCAGCAGCAGGTGCCCTGGGTCAGGGAGTGCAGGCCTTGGGACACAGAGGGTGGGGCGCCCCCTCCTTTGGTTTTGACCACCCAGTGGACCTCATTTACCCTTGGCTGCCAGAGGAGAGGGGCACTTATCCCAGGCCAGGCCTGGACCAGAGCAGAACTCAGGGCCTGGTGCTCTTGAGACATGGAGCTGAGGGAGGTCCTCCTGGGGACCTCTCTGGTTCCACCCACTGTTCAGGATCAGCCTCCTCCTCCCCAGCTGCACAGGAAGGAGTCGGGCAGGAGCCTGGAGACCTGCATCCCAGGACACTTTCACAGGGGACTGAGAGTGACCCCTGCTGGGCAGGAGCCACACTTCTCAGGAAGCCCTGCCCCATCCCCTGATCCCTGCCCTGCCCCTGGGCCTGCACAAGACCAGCCACTTTGAAAGTGACCCTCAGAAGGTGTAAGTGGGGACATGGACACTGCCACAAACCCACCCATCCCAACTCTCCCTCGGTCATCAGCAGGACCGGTTTGAAAGTTGAACTTGAAAAGGTTGGTTCTTCTGAGCCCTCGGCCTCGGGGACAGGAGCTTAGCTTTATTGGAAAATCATTTCTGGGACTGACACCCGCACTGTGGTAGGCCCGCGCTCCCCAAAACCGTTGCCATCTTTCAGAGGGTGCGCGGGGTGCGGCAGGCTCAGGACGCCTCCCTGCAGGCTGGTCCAGCCGGGAAGTGCCCTCCTCTCTCTGGCTTTGTCCACCGTTAGATGGTACATTTTTGGACCAGTAGCCCAGCCCCCGCCCCAGGAGCTGGTTTCAGAACCAAAGAGGGACACCTGCCAACTGATCAGGGCTGCCCCCCTCCCCTTCCACTGCCAAGGGGAATGTCTTCACAGTGGCCTGAACGGGCTCCTTCTTCTCTCAGGGGCAAGGCTGGTCTCAGCCCAGCACTGATCCCCTGAGGTCCTGATGGAGGCCCTGACTGGCCTGTCCTGCACGCAGGGGCTGGTCATCTGCTCAGCCAGGCCCCAGCCTTAGCCATCAGTGGTCCACATCCCACCTGGCTTCCTAATGTCCTCCTTAATTTCTTGGGACCCTGGTCTGCCATTGGCCCTCTGCAAATGGGATCAAGACAGTGGTTGGGCAGTGTGACCAGCCCTAGAAGGGACACAGGCTTCCAATCTCAAGTGTGACCTGTGGCAGCAGGCACGCCTGGGCGCACACTCATGTGCTTGGCAGCCTCTGACCCATCATGTGGCAGAACAGCATGGCATCCACGGGTGCTGGGCAGTGCCCGCTGCCTGGACTGCCTTCTCCACACTCACGGCCTTCTGACGGGCTGGACCGCGGGCTGTGCTCCCTGCACCTGCTGGCCGCTGGGTGCAAGCAGGCGAGGCTGCCTGGAGCCTGGTGCGGTGGCATTCACAGGTTGCAGGAGTGCCAGGCGGGCAGGCTGCACAGGACAGTTGCCTGGGAAACATTGCAGGATCTGCTGGGCAGCAGAGCGGGCGTCCAGGCCCACACGAGGCCCCAGCTCTTCACCGCCACTGCGCACAGCCTCGGTTGGGGGTCCTGGCTAGAACCTGCCAGTGGTCAGCAGGCTAGATCCAGGGACGGGGCACAGTCTCTATAATCCCCAAGCCCAAAGGCCCCCAAACCGAGGGGCATCTGGGGAGGAGCTGGCCCTATTCCAGAGCCTCCACCTGAGCCACTCCTGGGTT
Organism: Glaucomys volans; assembly: GCA_020662805.1. Lineage (NCBI taxonomy): Eukaryota > Metazoa > Chordata > Mammalia > Rodentia > Sciuridae > Glaucomys > Glaucomys volans. The sequence continues at coordinate 376,411 of JAJEJO010002595.1, forward strand.
GGTGACCCTAGCCTGGCCACCTCTACGTTCAACCAGTCTTTCAAATTTTCAGTGAACTGTCACTCCCAGTCCAAACCCTCCTGTGGCTGGCCAGTTCTCCCACCCAGGGACTCTGCCACCCAGGTGGCAGGCTCCTGCTGGCCCTCAAGCCCTGTTCTGACATCCCCTCCCCAAAGAAGCCTCCCTAGCCCTCCACCCCATTGCAGTTCTAGGTTCTCCTGCAGAGTGGGAATGCAGGAATTCCAGCAGGGCAATCCTGTGCCCTCTGTCCCCTACTGTGTCCCCACAGGTGGAAGTGGGGTGCCTCCTTTGGGGAAAATAAGTCAAGCAGAAACCAAGCTTTGGGACTGTTGTGGGGCATCCCAGGGGCGGTGTGGAACCGCCTGCCGTTATGAGGAACACCTGCCGCTGGGAGTCCCTTGACTGAGAGGCCACAGGCCCTGTGCCTTCTAGGCCCTGCCAGGTGGGGCACAGGTTCCCAGCAGTGCTCTCGGTGGACTTCCCTCACGGGCAGCAAGGCCAGCGAGGCCAGCTGTGAGCGTTTGACCTTTCGTTTGTGCTGCACTGTGGATGGAACCCAGGACCTCACTTGAGTTAGGCGAACACCGTCCACTACATCCAGGGCCCTGTTTGACCTTCTGAGTGACCCACTGCATCCTTCAAATGGCACCATGTGAACACCGCCCTTGCTGCTTCCTGTACTGGAAAATCAGGCCCAGGGCGGCCGCACAGTGCTGAGGAGGGCCCGGTGGGCTTAGAGGCACAATCCAGGAGGAGCGTGCAGCCGGTGGGCATGACCGTGAGAGGCACGCGGAGGCGAGGTCTTCACCTGCATCTGAAAACTTGCTAAGTCTTACAGAAAGTGACCTGAAGGCAGTGTCCCCTTTTGCATGCTCCTTCACAGACAGACCAGAGGACCAGGCTCAGGAACATCCTGCAAACCTGGGACCAGCTGGACAGCCCCAGGACCTTGACCAGGGCCACTCTCCTTCATGCCCAGGGCCTTTCCTCTCTGGCACCCAAGAAGGTGGTGTCCTCATTCCTCCCGGCTGTGCCCACCACGTGTGCTACTCTGGGCTCCAGAGGCCATGAGCCTCAGCTGAGTGCCGCCAGGTTCCCTGGGAGCAGTCTCCTGCCTGTCCAGGGCCGCCACACATGGAAAGGTCCCCCTCCCTGGGTTATCCTGGTGTGGGTGTCCTCCCGGCAGCCTGCGACTGGCCCACAGCTTCTCAGTGTCTCCATCAGAGCCAAAGCACCTCCGGTGGGCCTGGGTCCCTGACTCCCCGTGCGGTGCCCCTGGGTGACCCCCCTCAACCGCACAGCCATTGGTCACCCAAGGGGGCCTGGCCGTCTGCTGCCACCAAGTGGTGGACTGCGGGGGTGCAGGAAGGGGACGGGGTTGGCCACCTGGACTTGGCGGCTGCACCTTTCTTCTCAGGGTAGGCGCAGAGGGCCCTCCTCCTATGGTGAGGGAGGGTCGTGGCCGAAGGGGCCAGGCGCCGTCCTGCAGGCAGGAGCTGCCCGGCGCGGTGGCCGGGTGGCAGGGCCCGGGAGCCTGGCGGGGGGACGCGCTAACGGAGCGGGACAGCGGGTGAGACGGGCCCTCCAGCCCTGCGCCCTGGGAAGCAGGCAGCCCGGTCCTGGGAGGGGGCGCCCGCCCCGGCTGCGCGTCGGGAGCGGGACCCCGCCGGGTCCCCAGGGCTGGGCTCCGGGCGCTTTGGGCGGCGGCTCCGTCATCGGCGCCCCGCGGAGGGTCCGGGGCGCGGTCGGGTCCGGGGCGGGGTCCGCCGCTCCAGCTTCTCACTTCCGCCGGACGCGCGCAGGCGGATGGAGGCGGCGCGGAGGCCGCGCTGGAGGCTGAGCCGTCGGAGGCCGCGCTCTGGGGACGGGTGAGGCCGGGATGCGGGGGTGGACTGGGCCCGGGGCGGCGAGCTGGCCGCTTCTCGCCCCCACGGGCTTCGCCGAGCGGCCTCTGGGCGCAGGCTTCCTGGCCCTCACCACCGGCCCGCCGACCTCCCTCCCCGGCGTGTCCCAGATCCTCAGCTTCCACACGCAGACTCCTCCCCTCTGACTTCCACTGTGCCCCCAGGCCTCCCAGTGGCTGTCCCTGGTTTCTCCTGGCCGGCAGCGAGAGCCAGCCCTGGGCCTTGCTGCTGCGCATAGCGAGCTCCGAGCAGGTCGGGGAAGGCGAGCTGCTGCCTCCACTGCCCACTTTCCCCAGCCAGGTATGTTGGCGCCGGGGTGGGTGCCCGGGGGACTTGTCCAGGCTCAGGAGGCCCCCAGGTGCCACAGGACATGGCCAGCCCCCTCGTTTTGCAGGAACCTGGGACCGACCCCGGGCATACCTTGCCCCCTGAGACCTTCACCGTTGGAACCAAGACCTTTTCCTGGACACCCTTTCCACCTGCCCTGGGCTGCTTCTACCAGGATGAGTGTCACCAGGAGTCCCCCACCGGGTCCCTGAAAGGACACCCTGAGCCTGATCCTTGCGGGACCCCCAGCACCACGGAGCCACTGCCTATGGAGGGGCCCCCAGCCCTGCAGAGCTGCCCAATGTGCCAGAAGCTGTTCAGCCCCAGGTGCGTGCCCAGCCAGGCCGCGGGCTCAGGGACCCAGCCCTGGGTGAAACCACCCTGCTGGGGGCTGGGGATGCAGCTCAGGAGTAGAGCACCCCTGGGCTCCATCTCCAGTGACCACAAACAAACAGAAATCAATATATTCCTATGTCTTTGTGTGTGTGCGGGGGATGGGGATGGCGTCCAGGGCCGTCCAACCCCTGAGCCACCTCCCCAGCCCATTTATTTTTTGTTTTGAGACAGGGACTTGCTAAGTTGCTTAGAGCCTTGCTAAGTTGTGGAGGCTGGCTTTGAACTTGTGATCCTCCTGCTTCAGCCTCCCTTGTGGCTGGGATTATAGGTGTGTGCCACTGGCTTATGCCTCTTTTTTAAGTAAGGTGGGGACCACTCTTGCTGAGGTGCGACACGAACCAGCACTTTGCACTGTGTTCTGTTGGGCAGCTGGTTACCCGTGGGTCTTTGACCCTCCTGCTCGGCCTTATTGAGGGAGTCCAGCCATGGGCGTGGGGTCAGGACGGCAAGAACGGATGGATGGTGCACAAGAACATGCCGCACTGAAAGGTGTCCTGAGAGCCCCTGTCCAGGGCACAGGCCTGGGCTCCCTGGACAGGATGCCCAGGTCCTCACAGAGCTGTCTGGGGAAGGCATGTGGAGGAAGGGCTGGCTACAATCACGGGCTGGAGCCCAAGGTCTGCAAGGGGCTGAGGGGTCCCTGGGGATTAGGGTGCTCTAACGGGGGGCTGCCAATGGAGAGAACCACTGTGGTCAGCAGGACCTGGGAGCCAAGAGGAGCTCAGGTTGGGCAAGGAACTTCCTGGTGTGACCAGGGGCCCTCAGCCTTGGGCCTCGATGTCCCTTATCCTAAGAATAGTTGGTCATTCTGGTCTGCTCAGTCTGAGGCTCAGAGAGGTGCCTTGCTAGCCGCTAGCCATCCGCCTGGCACAGACAGGCCATGTCCTGGGAGGTCTGTAGGATAGGCAGGGGGCATCTGGCTGGTCAGCAGCATGACCAGACGATCCTTAGGACTCACAGTTCATGCAGCCCCTGGGCGGGCCTGAGCCAGCTGCACAGGCAGGTGAGCCCGGCTGCCACGGCACCAGGGTGCTGCGCTGGGGTGTGTGACGGGGCATGTGCCCAAAGCATGTGCTGCCGGAGGCCACCTAGAGTCCTGCTCTGATGAGTGCAGGTGGGACCCTCTGGCCATGGTCTGGGAAAGGGAACTGGAGGGCTGTGGTGGCCGCACAGATGGGGTCCAGGAGCCATGGGCAGGAGCACAGAGCAGAGCCTGAGGGGACCAAGGCATTGGTGGACCACTCAGATGCTCCTGGTCTGAGGATGGAGGCAGGAGGCATGGGGAGGGAGGAGAGGCTGTGCTGACAGCCCGGTGGACTCTGGGCTGCTCTGGGTGGACTTCCAGCTGGTTGCTCCAATGGGACACTGGCCAGTGTCCTCCAGGAAGACCTGGCCCGAGTCTTGGTTGAAGCCGCTGTCATCCCTGGCTGTGGTCCCCGCAGCTCCATTGAGCACCCCAGCTCCACCTCTAGGGTCACAGCGGGGCACCCGCTGTCATGGCCTTGTCCTTCCCCCCCTGGGCTGCTGACGGGTGATGACCTGCTGGTCCTGGTGCCTCACTGTGCTCTCTGGCCTCTGGTGGGTTTCCTCCTGCCAGCCCTCCCGGGGCCAGCATCCCAGAGCTGCTGCCTCCCGAGGTGCAGGGTTGTAGGGCCTCCTGGGGTCACAGGGTAGGTCAGCCCAGCAACACAATCCTGCCTGGGGCTTGCTTCTTCCATATTAAGAGGTCATATCTTCAGTTGGGCGCAGTGGCACTGGCCTGTAATCCCGTGATTCTTGAGGCAGGAGGATCCTGTCTGAGGCCAGCCTCCGCAACTTAGCAAGACCCTGTCTCAAATAAATAATAAAAAAGGGCTGGGGTGTCTCAGTTGCAGCACACCCGAGTTCAATCCCTGGTACCAAAACTAGGAACCAGGTCCCAAGCCCAAGCTGTGTCACCCTCTGCCCGCTGCCTTCCTGCTCAGTGGGCTGGCTGTGGAGGGGACGGGCTGCTTTGGCTGTCCACTGATCTGTCTTGAAGATCTGTCCCCCGACGTGCCCAAGCTCCAGCTGCGGAAGGCTGGGTGCAGGGCAGGCTGCTGTCTCTGCCGCCTGTAGACTGGCTGTTGGCTTTGGCCCCGTGACGAGTGAGCTCTGGGGCAGGTGGGCACTGCGTCCCAGGGCTGGGGCAGCCCCGCACCTGGGTGCCTCTGACTGGAGGCAGAGCCCCTGTGTCGGTGTGGTCCCCGCCTCCCATTCTGAGCAGCCATGCAGGAGGTCCCTGGGCTCCTGTCCAGCAGGACCTCTGCGGCAGCACTGGGGAGGCATGGAGTGTGTCCTGTGGCCAGCACTCCAGGAAGGGGTGAGTGACCATGTCTGTTCTCCTTTGCAGGCTGGCCCAGCTGGACGTGGACAGCCACCTGGCACAGTGCTTGGCAGAAAGCACGGAGGATGTGGCGTGGTGAACTGCCGGGTGTCCAGAGCAGGGCCGCTGCGGGGGCCTGCCCTTGCCGCCCCCGCCCTCCTCCCCCTGCTCCTGAACACGCACATTAAAGTCCGGGTGTGGCCTACGCCAGCCTCTCGAGCTGCGGTCAGAACACTGGGCTCCTCTGTCTCTTCACGTAGAAGTTGGGCAGAGCCCTGATCACTGTGGAGAGTGGATGGGCCCGGCCGCAGGCAGGGAGGCCGTGCCTTTCCAGAGCTGGGCACCCGTGCCCACGCCACCTCTGTGCACACTGGTGGGCCACGGCTCTGTGTGCCAGGCAGCTTGTCGTCGCAGGACCAAAGTCCCTGACGGGAGTGACTTAGGCAGGGAAAGGTTTGTTTCGGCTGTGGTTCTGAGGGCTGGACCCTGGTCAGCCTGGGGCCTTGCTCTGGGCCTGAGCCCGGCAGCATGCCAGGGGAAGGGCCTGGTGGAGGAGCCTGCAACACCGAGGGCAGCCGGAGGACGCACTGTCCAGGCAGTCCCAGCCAGGCCCACCGCCTGCAGCTCCCGTCCAGGCCGCCCACTCTGACTAGGGTGGGCGGTCAGGTCACAGTGCTGTCCGCCACTTCACCTCTGGACATTCCTGCATCAGCACAGGAGCTTTGGGGCAGCTCACGCCCGGACCCGGCACAGCGGCACCCTAACCCCGGCTGTGCTCACATCCACAGCAGCCAGGGTGCCACCAGGGATGGCTGGTGGCCGTCCCCGTGCTGGCCGCACAGGTGAGGAGGGTGGCCAGGAGGGGCCTCTCAGTGCAGTGCAGTCTGCACGATGGCGAGCTCGGGCGTGTCCTGGCGGCCCGGGTCCCGTGCCTCCTGCTCAGGCCGTTTGTGTCAGCAGCCTGTGTTCTCGGTACCAGGGACGGGACCCAGGGCGCTGTGCCATGGAGCCACGCCCCAGCCCTTTCTATTTATTTTGAGACAGGGTCTTGCTAAGTTGCCGAGCAGGCCTGGAATTTGGGTCCTCCTGGCTCAGCCTCCGGGTGGCTGGGGTGATGGGTGTGGCCACTGCACCCAGCTTGCCAGTGCCTCTTTGTTCAGGCCACTGGTGCACCGAAAGGGGCAGCGGCTCGGGGTTAGGCTGCTTTCCCCCCGGGGCTTTGGCCCAGGTTCTCAAGAGCTGCGTTTCGGTGCCAGCTCAGGCCGGTGCCCTCTTCTGTGGCACAGGCTGGGTGGGCAGGCAGGGCGTGAAACCCAGGGGAACATCCAGAAACCGGGGTTTTCCTTTAAAAATGGCTTTGAACAGGCCTTGAAGGCACACGCAGGGAGCTGGTGGCAGGGTTGGGTGAGGCCAGGGAGGTCTGACGGCCGGGATGGGTGTGGATTGACAGGAGGATCGGGATTGGCTCAGGCCCTTGGGCCCCAGAGCCAGGGTGGACAACCCACCTCGGCCCGGGGCACAGTCCTGAGCGGGGAGGGGCTGCTGGCAAGAGTTGGAGTCCCAGGGCCAGATCTGGGGAAGGGGAGAGGCTGTCCCAGCCCCAGGGAGGCACAGCGGCTGCCTCGCGGGCCCTGTCTGCTGGGCCTCGGGCGAGTGGGGGCTGTGCGTGGACAGGAGCCAGTGCACAGCTAGGCAGTCCCCTCAGGACACACTGGGACACTTCCTGGGAGTCCTGGCCCTCATCCAGGCAAGCCGAGTGGCAGCTCAGCCCACAGCTCTGCCCTGCCCTGTCCAACACCTGGGAAAGGGCAGTGGGACGATGTGGGGGAGGGACACGGGCAGAGCACGAAGCCTGGCCCAGCCACAATGCAGAGGGTGGACTCGGGGAGGGTGCCGCAGGGACAGCCCGGCCCTCTGGCAGGATCACAGGAGTGGGCCGTGTGCAGGGGGACACGGGCACTGGACCTTCACTCAACGGGACTGTGAGCCGAGCCGCTCTGCAGCGTCCACCCGAGGAGCTGGCCTCCCTGCCTGCTTCCTGGGAGCACCTCGCACACGAGCCTGGGGGAGGTCTAGTAGAGATGCAGGACACGCAGCCACGCTGCACAGGCATGGGCGGGCGCACAGGTCCCCAGGCTTCAAGAGCCGTTTCCCAGACGCGCACTCCCTCCTGGACTGTGCCAAGGCGGGGCTTTCCAAGCCGGGCGCCCGCACAGCACCTTCTTTAACTCAAAACAAAACCTCCTTCCCGCGAGCTCAGCACCACAGCCTGTCTGCGAGCAGCCGGCTGGTGACCGGCCAGCTGGCAACACGGTGGCATCGGACTAGAGGCCTCTACTCCTGCCACGTCGGGGGGTGGGCAGAGGCAGCCTGCTGGTGGACAGGTGACTGTGGGCCTCAGCCAGGGCCCAGCTGCTGCTTGGACCTCCCGGGGCCGAGCTCTCCTGAGGCCCCAGTTGACCCTGGGCCTCTGTCCCCGGGGACGAGTCTCACTGGTTGAGGCTGGGCGTCTGGTTGGAAAGTCCCCGCTCAGCATAAGCTACAGGGTCACCTGGAGCCCCAGCTGGGCTGGGGTCACCTGGGAAACATGGAGCGCCCGGCGTGCCGTCCAGCGCCTGGACTCATGTGAATCCGCGACGTGTTCAGTGCCAGCCACTTTGGTGGCCTTGGGACCCGAGTGTGTCGGGTGGGTGGCGTCTGCCCCGGTCTGTCTCCGTGCAGCAGGGCAGGGCTGCTCTGCACCTCGCACTCGGGACTGTTTCTAACGCGACCAGCCTGGGCTGCCTGCCTAGGAGGCTGTGGTCTGTGTGGCAACGTCCACCAGGCAGGCCAGGCTGGCCCCGGGGGCACAGAGCCCCTGCCACCACAGCACGGGCCTCCCACTCACTGCCCAGTGGCTGGGGGCTGTTAAGAGGGACTGAGCACCTGGCTCACCTCCCAGAACCCTAGGAAGCTGCCCTGACCTGAGGAGGGGCGTGGGCAGCCGCCTCCCTGGACGCAGCCTCGTTCTCAGGGCTCACTGCTCGACTGCAGCCAGGGTCCGTCACCCACAGCTTGCTAAATTTTCTGAGTATCGGATGAGTGACAAAAATATCTTCCAAAGAATCTCATGCAGAACACAAGACACCCTGGAGGCACACTGGTCAGCGTCTGCAGACACCTTCTGTGCAGATTTCGTTTCAATTTTATTTTTCCTTTTTTTGGTCTACGGTGCTTTGGTGAGCAAGTTTCAGAATCTCTGGGATCCCAACTTCCCATTGTGGTCCTGGCTGGCAGGACCTGCTCTGCCTGTCTGCGCAGGGCATCGGGCCGGCCTCACTGCCACGCCGTCACCGCTCGGTGTGGAAACACTCGCGAACGAGAACGGGAACTTACCGGGGTTTAGAGAACATTCCGGATCTGCGGGGCGTCCCTGCCGGCACTCAGGCTCCACCCCCGCTCCCAAAGCTCTGCTCCTCCTCACATCTGGGTGGCCAGGTGCCACTGAGAAAAGAGGCATCGGAGGGACGCGGGACACCATCGGTACATTTTATTCCTCGGACACAACACTAACTTCCCGGAGGAGGAGCAGGTCAGCGCATCGAGGTCTGCTTCCGCCCAAACCTGCGCCTTTGAAGTGGCGCGAGTCTCTCTGGGGCAGGGCCGGCCGTCCACCGCACGGGCGCAAGGGCCTCTCCAGGCCCAGAAGCAAGAGGCAGCTCTGCCCAGAGGCGCCCACCCGAGGGGACATCTCCCTCCGCAGTCTCGGGGCCAGCGTCCCTCCCTGGCTGCCCGGAGCCTCGTGCCCAGCCTGGCATGCATATGCTGTGGTGAAGGATGAGGTCACGGGGTCATTCACAGGTGTGTCCACGGCAGAGACGCGCGGCCTCACACGGACTCCTCGGTGGAGAGCAGAAGCGGGTTGATGTACTCGAAGCCTTCGAACTCAGACTGGTCGATCCTCTTGATGACGTCCCTGGAAGCACAGGAAGAGTGAGGGGTGGCCCGTGCTGCTCCCTCAGGACCTGCGGAGACCCCTCGCAGACACCCCTGGGAAAGGGAGAAAGGCCGGAGCAGCTGGCCCTGCAGGACTCCGCGGCCCCTTACTCGTCGTCTGGGGTCAGCTGCACGGGCTCGCTGGTGAACTGCGTGTCGAAGTTGTCCAGGCCGTAGTCGTCCGTGATCTGCGGCTGGAAGGGAGGCAGGGCCTGCTTCTTCTCCAGCTGGGAAAACCAGGCAAGAAAGGTCAGATGGCGAGGCGTCCCCACGCCCAGATCAGCCCCCTGCGCTGGCTTGAGTCACAGAAGGAAATGGGAGAACCTGCTTTTCAATGGCCTTGGTGTGAACGCCAAATGCCCCTTTCTTCTTAAAACCTGGGAGAAAATGTCCAACAGCAGAGAAATTCCACTTGAACTGAACATGCCGGAGGTGTGGGCCGCGGTTCCCCGGGAGAGGCCTCCGTGCGGCCAGCCCACGCCTGGAGAGCCGCTGCCACTGGACTGGAAATCCAGGCGGGGGTTTCCTTCTTTTCTAAATGCCTTGGCGCTGCTCACACAGGGGCTGGAACTGGGCAGGCCCGGCCTACCTGCCGTCAACACGGACTTCAGGCCCTGGGTGCTGCTCGGCAGGCAGCCCACAGCAGGCAGGAAGGGCTGCCTGGACCCAGGCACTCGCAGCACTTGCCACACACGGCACTTACGACTGGGGACAGTCACTCCAGCTCTGCTGCGTGGTGGATCAAGCCCCGGCCCTGTGGACTGGTCCCAAGCAGAGTGGCCTGGAGGCCCTGGGTGACCAGTGCTGCTACCAAGAGTATGTGGGAGTGGGCTTGCCCCTCGTGCTGGGGAGGAGGGCGCCAGGCACCACCCAGAAGCAGAGGGTTGCAGACACCCAGCCTGCAGTCTTGACCTCGCTGCTCTGCACCCTGCCAGCCAGGCTTCTGCCCAGCGGTGGGAACCGGCCAGGGCCTTCTGTGTACCTGCTTTTGCTCCGATTGACGGCCTTCCCTCCCTTCCTCACTACTGGCTCACTCACCTGTTCACCCCCTCACCCATTCATTCATTCGCTTACCCATTCATTGATTCAGTCACTCACCCATTCATTGATTCAGTCACTCACCCATTCATTCATTCACTTGCCCACCCATAATTCACTCACCCATCAAGTCACCCTGTCATTCATAATTCACGCACCATTCATTAATTCACTCGCCCATCCATTCACCCACCCACCTACCAACACATTCACTCATTCGTTCACTCACCCATTCACTAATTCACTCGCCCACCCATAGTTCAGTCGCCCATCAGCTCATTAATTCACTCACCCACCCACCCACCCACTACGTCACCCTCATTCATTCATAATCCACTCACCCACCCACCCACTAATTCATCCACACGTTGATCCACTCATCGCTCACCTGCCCGTTCGCTAGTTCCCTCGCCCACTGGCTCCTTAGTTCCCTCACCAGCCCACTCACCCCTTCACTAACTCGGCCACACACTCCCTGGGTGTGCGGCTCTCCTCCCCAGGCCGGGCTTGTCCCCAGACACTGAGCGCCCTGTGGAGCTCCTAGGGGACTGCCTGTCACTGCCAGCTCCTGCGGAAGAGTGCAGTGGTGCTGGCCAGAAGGTCTCCTGCACTGGGCAAGTGGGTGGCTGTCCCTGGCCAATATGGCAGAGAGTGACAGTCACTCACCAGTGAGAATGAGAGTGCATGTGGGCAGCTCTGGTGGCCCAGGCTCCTGGTGTTCAAGCCAGAGCCCCAAGGGCTGCGGGCAGTGTGCTGCCGCCCGCCTTCCGCATGCTGGGCACTCACTGGCTTTGTGGCCACACAGGTTGTCCTTGGGTGGTGCCTGCCAGGCTGTGGGGCCTGTCCACTCTCAGGTGAGGGTGGTGAGCCAGGGCACCTGGCAGCTGTGACTGCACCTCTGGTGGACTCTGCTGCAGATCCCTCACCACCTCCCCTAGTACCCAGTCCATCCGTGTGGGACCTGCTGGAGTCTCACACTGTCCCTCACGCTGTCCAGCAGGGCTTCACCTCTGGGCCACAGGTCCTTTGCACGGCCTGCACCATGGCCAGGAATATGCCCCTCCTTCTCAGGAGATGGACTGGGAAAGCCAGAAGTCTCCCCCATGTACAGGTTTGGTCCCACCTGCGTCCCCCCTCTGGGCCACGTCACTGGCCTAACGGGGTGGGCGTTCCCCTTTCTCTTGCTCTGAGCCTGAGCGCCCTCTCCCAGCTCCCGCTGGAGCAGACGATGCTGAAGGAGGTGGCCTGGCTTCATGAGCGCTCAGTCCACAGGTGAGTAGTTACCGCAGCACCTGCCAGTCACTTGGAACGTGCCAGGTTTGGCGGCTGGCGGTGCCGATACCCGATGGACGCCTCAGCTGCCGCCTGCTTGTGCCAAGGTGGGGTTGGGACCACGTTGGGAAACCTGTCACTTCACATCCTGGACTCCTCAAGTCCAGGTTACAGACTGAATTCCACAATGTCACCGAGCCCCTGCTGAGTGCTGGGCACCAAGGGTCCAGGGCAAGGAGGCCGGGCAGAGTGGGCAGCCCAGCTGGGGCTTTGCTGTCTGCTGCAGCCATGACCCCTTCCTTCAGAACCCATCCACTGGTCACTCGAGCACCACCTGGACCACGTCCAGTGACCTCCCCACCATGGCCTGTGCACCAACAGTCACCCTCCAGGTGAAGACCTAAGCTGCGAGGGAGGCCGAGCAGGTGCTGGGCAGGACACAGCCCACGGAGGCCCCGAGCTGCTCCCCACCGAGCACATGCACCCCGTAACCATTCACTGCCCGCCATGCTGCCACTGAGCCCCAAGGACGAGACCCCACCCGCTGGCCTTGCTGCCCTCAGAGTCGGGTGCCTCCACATCCACCGGGGTGTACGTGGGGCTCACGAAGCAGCCCTGGGGCAGCTGCAGGCAGGAGGCTAGGGAGCAGGGGAGCAGCTCTGGGCTAGTGACCCCAGCTGGGAGCCTGGGGACGGGGGAGTAGGGCAGCCGCCATGGTCAGGTCCTCCTTCCCCAGGCACGGGGTCTGACACCAAAGGCCACCACTGGGTCCCACCTCAGCAAAAGGACCAGGCATGGGGGAGGGGAGGAGCGCAGCTGCTGACAGATGGGGCTTCCGGGGGGACCAAAAGGCTGGACAGCTGATGTGGTGACAGCCATGCTACTGGACATGGCAAGCCATGACCTGCAGGGCTGTGGAGTGCAGGCCACAGCAGACCCTCAGGCTCCTAAGGAGCCAGGTGCCCCCTGGCCTGCAGGACTGGCCCCAGGGTCAGGTGACATGCTATTCATGAAGGGACAGGCGCCCCTGCAGCCTGGGGGGTCACCAACTGTGGTGGGTGGGGGGCACGCCAGGGGGAGCCAGAACTGAGCTGGGCGAGGGGCAGGAGGCGGCTGGGAGGGACGCGCACGGCCCCGAGCACCTGCCCCAGGCTCCGCAGGACGCGGTGGACGCCGGGGGTCAGCGTGCGCCAGGAGCACCTGGGAAGACCAGCCGAGCTGGACCTTCCTCCTGCTGCAGGCACGGGGCCAAACGGAAGCCCGCAGAGTCGAGCTCTTGGAAAGGGCCAGCCCTCCCCGCGCGGCTCCCGCGTCCGCACTCAGCAGAGGGCACGGGTGCCAGCCTTGCGTGGCACACCCCCCAGGCTGGGGGGGCAGGTGCAGGGGTCCGTCCAGCCACCTGGCCCACCTCCTTCCCAGGGCTCCCAGGTGTGAGGACAGCCCCCTGACCAGCGCGTGGAAGAGGGTCCACTTGACCATGGGGCTGGGAGTGGGCATGGCTGCTGTGGGGCAGAGATCAGGTGGGCTGGGAGGTCCCCTGGCCCTGGGCCCGGCCAGTGCAGTCCGCTCAGCGGGCTGCCTGCTGTTTTCCTCTCCAGGGGACGTGTGTCCCTCGCCGTGTTTCAGTGGCTCTGCACGCGGCCGAGTGCAGAGTCACCCAAGTCCCAGTCCTTTCTCTGATCCCAGAACCAACCAAGTCCACACCCGAGTGTGGGGCCCACCGCCTGCTGGTGCCCGGTGAGGACAGACAGACCAGGCAGCTTCTGAAAACTGCCCCGGACGGCCAGGAGGGCTGCTGGCCAGCGCACTGGCCCGTGCTCTGTGTCCTCCTTGCTCTGGGCCCGGGGAGCCCTGGCCCCACACTGTGGGCCGACCAAGGACCTGCACAGGCCCTCCCGGGCCACCTGCCTGCAAGGCCCTGCTTGTCCCTCGGGTGGGTGACTCCGTGTGCCTTACCAGGTCCCAGTCTATGCTGCGGAAGAAGGCGTGGGACTTGATGTCCGAAAAGCCAGTCTGCGGCCGGCAGCCGAGCCTCTCCTTGGGGTCCTGGGGTCAGGGTCCAAACAAGGGCAAGTCAGCCCCAGGAGGCCCTGACCCACGCAGCCCCCGTGCCCTCTCCCCGACAGCTCGGGCCCTGCTTGCCACCCTCTTGGGCATACCCCGCTTTATTCTTTAAGTGTGAATAAACCCTGGAGACTCAGAAGGCAGAGCTCAACCAGGGGTCCAGAGCCACACTGGGGGGCTTGGCCACCCTGGCCCAGGACCCGCGGGGGGCCAGGCAGTGCGGGGTTCTGCCAGCAGGGCCGGGAGCCTACCTTATTTAGAAATCCTTTCAAGACGTGGGAGGCTTTGACGGAAAGGAACCGGGGGATGCGGATCGGCTTCTCCAGGATCACTGCCAGAACGGGAGCCGGTGAGAGGGCTTTGCTGAGCCCGCCCTGCCCAGCACCTGCGGCCTGAGCCACTTCTGAGTGGGGCCTTGGGGTGCCCTGCCCATGGCAGCCTGCAGGAGGGCTGCTCATGCTCAACCCAACAGCCCCACCCTGCCTCAGTAGCAGGCATGTGCCAGTACCAGCACACTGGCCACCAGAGAGCACGGAGGGACCGTCCAGCCCCGGACCCCATTCCTGGGGCAGTGGGAAGGAGCCGGTGACAGCGGCCGGGGCCCTGTCCAGGCCTCTAGGTGCACCTGGCCCTGGCAGAAGGGAGTTTGGGTTGAGTCAGGGCATTCCTTCCAGGTGACCCATGGTGACATCATTTCCTGACTTGCAGAGCCTGCAAGCTACATGTGAGGACGAGGCTGGCCAGAGGAACAGTCCCACCAGGCCAAGGACCTGCCACCTCGCCTGACAGACAGCGGCCAGGAGGAAGCGGGGAGCAGCTCTGGGCCCACACACCTTGGAACAGGTAGTCCTCGGTGTTCATGTCAGGGTTGTCGGTGATGATGTCGAAGGGGGAGCGGCCGGCCATCATCTCGAACATGAGGACGCCCAGCGCCCACCAGTCCACGCTGAACCCTGGGGAGAGCCGTCTCTGGTTTGCTTGACGGGTTCAGTCAACACAAATGGTGCTTCCGAGCTGGCGGCAGCCTTGACCGAGGGAGCCTGCGTCCTCCTCGGCGGCTCCCTCCACCCACTGTCCTGGGCCCGTTCCCTCGGAGCTGCAGGACTGTTCGCGAGGTCAGCTGTCACCCTCGGTCCGCACTGTGGGCCCCTGGTGGCCGCCTGGGCCTGCGCTCTGCTCGGCACCCTTCGAGAGCCTAGTCTGTCCTTGTCCTTCCTGGGGATGGACCGGGGGCTCTCGACCCCTGAGCTGCATCCTGTCCTTTCTATTTTTTTACTTTGAGACAGGATCTCCCTAAGCTGCTCAGACCAGCCTGGAACTTGTGATCCTTCCGTCTCGGCCTCCTGAATCGCTGGGACCACAGGCGTGCCCCCATGCCTGGACAGCCGGTCCTTTCTTGTTTCTGCTTTGGTTTAAGTTTGGAAAGCCCCTCCCTACGGGAGCACAACACTCCTCTCCCGTGACCTCTTCTGCATCCACTGCTCTGGCTTTCCACCTCCAGATGGTCTGTTGGGAACTGTCTTGGTGCACGGGGGGCCTCAGGTTGCCTGGGGCCGGCAGCCACCACCAGAGTCCTGGACAGTGCACCTGCCCTGGCGAGGTCAAGGCCCTGCCCATTATGGACTGTGTTCTAGTCCACCTGCCCGTCCGCTCGTCCTGCTCTGGCCACTGAACACCTTCAACTGAAGCGGCTCCCTGGGAGCCCGGGTAGCCGAGGCAGGGGGCCTGCCCCCTGCAGTTGCACCTGCCCTGGCGCAGCCGGGAAGGAGAGCCTCGCTGAGACGCGACCGCGGCTGCGTGTGGGGCGCACGGGGAGCGGCCGTGCTCAGCACACGCAGCGGCCTCCCACACGGAGCACATGCGTAGGCGCACCCAGAGCAGGCGGGGAGCACCCGCGTGCAGGGCCGCAGGGCGCCCGGCTGGTGGGCAGCAGGTCCTACCAAAGGCCCTTCTGCCCTCCTGGTGACACCTCCTGTCCTGCAGCTGCGGGTGGGGTCTGTCCTTGCTTCCTTGTCTCCCTGCCTCGCCTCAGGGCTCTTGGACAAGAGGAGTCCTGTCCAGGGTACTCCAAGGACAGGCCGGTGGACACCAGGAGGTCTGCGAGGGCCCAGGTTGTCCACCTGGCCAGGATACGCGGGGTGGAGGTGGCCAAGAGAACTGTTCCCTGGCGGCCAGGGAGGCCTTGTCCTTCCTGGACCCTGGGGGCTGGCCAGGTGCCCACCTCCCTCCCTGCCTCCGCCCGGTGGCCTGGCCACATCTGCCCCACCCACTCACCGTACTCCTCTCCCCGCAGGATTTCCGGGGCGATGTAATTCGGGGTTCCACAGAAAGTGCTTGTGGTGTCACCAGGGCCCAGGCCTTCCTGTGGGGACAGTTACCAGAGGGGACTGCACACGCACTGCAGGTGGAAGAGCGTCTCAGTGCTCCACCACTGAGCTGTGTCCAGGCGGTCGGCATTTCCCGGGGGGCCAAGGGCAGGCGAGGTGCTGTCCCCGTGGACCGCGGGAGGCTGTGGACCTGCGCGGCTCACCTTGCACATGCCGTAGTCTGTCAGCTTGATGTGTCCCTCGGCGTCCAGCAGGACGTTGTCCAGCTTCAGGTCCCGGTAGATGATCCCTCTCTCGTGCAGGAAGTTGAGAGCGATGCAGATCTCGGCAGCGTAGAACCTGGGGTGGGACGCACGGCCGTCAGCAGGGCGAGCACAGCCCGCACGGACTCCATCTGGGGTCCTGCTGGCCGACCAGGCTCTTGCCACTGGCTGTGTCCTCTGCATGATGGGCCAATGGGCGGCCCCTGGGACCCAGAAGGTGCCCAGCACCACTTGCCGTGAGGGGAATGCAGGTGCAAGGCACGCGGGCCTCACGGCTGGGTGGCCAGGACGGAAGCAGGCATGGCCAGAGAATAAACGTGGCAGGGAAGGCGTGGGGGACGGACCCCTGTGCTGTCAACACAGCCCCTGCAGACAGCAGAGGGACGTCGCTTGACGCCCGAAAACAACCTCCACGTGGCCCAGCAGTTCCACTGAGTGTGGATGCCCCGGAGTGGAAAGCGGGGCCTCAGAACTGCCCACCACGTTCAGGGCAGCTTCAGGCCAGGGGTTAACAGCAGGCCGAGGCCGAGGTGCTGAGCCACGAGCAGGACACACGGACAAGCCCTGGGGGCACCGCATGAGGCTCTCAGGGGCAAACACAGAGGGACTCAGGGTGGAGATGTGTGGCGGGACGGAGCTGCAGCCTGGGAGGTGGCAGTGCCACGGCGCCCACGCTGGGAAGGGCCGAGGGCGCACTCTACCACAGCGCACAGAGCAGGTGCGGCCCCAGCGATGACCACTGCGAGGGTCCACGGTGACTCAGAACCACAGGGCGGTGGGGGTAGGGAGGAAGAGCTGGAGGGCCTGGGGGACCACTCTGCCCAGGGCTCACAGGCTGGTGGGCAGACACCAGCGATGCGGAAGAGGCAGGTGTCCCTGAGTCATTTTCAAAGGATGTGGGGACGGCTCCTGCTGCCGGGCCATCGCCTGCCACGCCACACTCTGTCCAGTGTAGGAGCTACTGCTCCCGGGGGGCTTGTAGGCCGAGTCAACCAGGAGGCCTGTCACTGGGAGGCTGCGTCTTCAGACCCAGAACCCTGCAGCTCCTGGAGGGCAGGGGCCACTCTGCCACTTTCCCCGACTTCGATTCCTTCCCCTCGGCTCACTGTGACCTCACGAGGAGGGTCCTCATGCCTGCGCCCGCCCACCCACGCCCTGCGGGACCCACCTGGCGTGCTCCTCAGGGAGCTTTCTCTGTCTCTGCATGTGGAACATGAGGTCGCCCCCGTTGACGTACTCGATGACCAGGAACAACCTGAGCAGGGGGGGAGATGGCGCTGAAGACCCAGCAGTGTCAGGGGCCTCCCTCCAGACAGGGTGACCAGAGCTGCCCTGGTGGGCAGAGACCTCCCGCAGCGTCCACCTTTCTTCTGGAACTGGGGTGGAACCCGGTGCTCGACCTCCAAG
Organism: Glaucomys volans; assembly: GCA_020662805.1. Taxonomy (NCBI): domain Eukaryota; kingdom Metazoa; phylum Chordata; class Mammalia; order Rodentia; family Sciuridae; genus Glaucomys; species Glaucomys volans. Next base: position 393,749 of record JAJEJO010002595.1, read on the forward strand.
CTGCGTCCAGGACTTTTTATTTTTTATTTTGAGACAGGGCCTCTCTAGTTGGCCAGGCTGGCCAGGATCAAACTTGCGATCCTCCTGCCATAGCCTCCCAAGTCGCTGGGATTGCAGGTGTGGCCACTGTGGACTCCCACTGGAGTAAGTTCACCTTCAGCAGTGGACAGGGCTGCCTTTGGTGCTGGCCTGCAGCCCTTCATATCCAGCTCCTCCTAAGTGGCCCAAACGAGGAGGAGGCTGGGGACCCAGGTGGCTCCTGGGATCAGTAGGCAAAGCATCCCAGCCTGGGGGAGACAGGTCCCCGCAACCCTGACACCTAAGATCACACCCGTGGGCGGACACACAGCTCATGATTCCAAGGTGGTAGAGTTTGGAGTTGGAAAGAGACGGATTGACAGGCACCTGCTCATCATGGCGCCGTCTCCACCGTCCTAATGCACAGGCCTTACGCCTGAGCCTGCTGTGGGACCACGTGGACAGGTGACCAGGAAAGGCCTTGCCACGGAACAGAGGCCTGGACAGAGCACAGGGTGAGGGGCGGGCAGAGGGCTGCAGGACCACTCTGGAGGTGGAGCTGGGCTGGGGATGCAGGAGGGCCTGAGCCAGGTGGAGGGCAGAGTGGGCGGCGGGCCAGGAGCCACAGAGGGGTCCTGCTCCCAGGGGACAGCAGGGTGGTCTGGACCAGGGACAAGGGCAGCAAGAAGGTGTGGGCAGAGCTGCCCAGATCTGCCCGACCACCAGGAAAGACAGAAAGGAGTGGGTGAGACTGCCTTGTAGCTTGGCCTTCAGGACCTGGATGCTCCCAGGTGGGGATGACACAGAAGCCCAGAGGGGAGTGGCCATGATGAGACTGAGGTGCCACCAGCCCTGCAGGTGGACAGGTGGAGAGGATGGCCGTGGAGCTCAAGAACCAGACCTCAGCTGTGCACAGGCCCCTCAGGTCCCCAAGCACCTGACCATGGATGTGCTTGCTTCCACTGAGACCCCCTCGCCCGCATTAAAAGGATTTACTTTTGGAAATTTAATTCATACACAATTTTTCAGAGAGGCCCTGCCAGAGGCACAGTGGGTGGACTCGGGTCTGGGCTGCCCTGGTGCCCCTGCCATTGGCCCCAGGGCATTTGCTGCTCCCAGGCATGGGGTGCGGTAGCAAGGGAGGGCCGGGCAAGTCCACCCTTCCCGCAGGCTCTGATGCTGCAGGGTCCGATGACCCTTCACAGTGGCTGTGCCATCCTCTGCCCGCCCTGGGCTCCAGGAGTCTGAGGTCAAGGACGCGGCAGGGAGCAGGCAGCAGACCCTGAACATGGCTCTGGAACCCACTCCTGCCCAGGCAGAAATCCAAAGGGGTGCGAGCGAGGGGGCCCCCTGGGTAAGCCAGGGTGGGGCTGTCGTGTGGGGCTGGGGGCCCACCTTCTCTCCCGCCTCCCAGGGATGCATTTGGGACGCCACTGACCTCCACCTGCCCGCGGGCGCGCTGGCCCTCTGCTGCTTGCTCAGCGAAGACACAGGGGATGCAGCCACACGTTCACACACATGTCCTGCCTGGTGGCCTGGACACGGGAACATCCCAGGCCCCCGAGGACTCCCCCAGGGACTCGAGCCCCCGGGCTGGCCCAGAGTGACCCCCTCCCTCCAGGTCACCCCTGGGTCCCACCGTGCCTGACAACAGGCTGTGTAAGCACCGTCGCCATGAGTGGGTCAGTGAACAGGACAGGAAGTCGCGCGCGTTCGGTGCAGATGGCTTTTTCCCACTAAATACACATACTTCCTTTTTCTTTGTGGTGCTGGGGATAGAACCAGGTGTGGTGCCTGCCAGGTGCCCGCTACCCACTGGCCACCCAGTGTCCAGGGCATCCGAGAGCCATGCTGGCTGAGCCCAGCATCATCACGTTTGTCTGCGGCTATAGCTAGAAGGCAGATGGCCACCAAGGGGGAAGTGGTCACGTGCCACACACAGGACGGGCCCTGAGCCTGGGGTCCTCTATCACTGAGCCACACCCCAGCACTTTTGAAACTTTTGTTTTGAGATGGGGTCTCCCCAAGTCGCTTAGGGCCTGGCAAAGTTGCAGAGGCTGGCTTTGAACTTCTGATCCTCCTGCCTCAGCCTCCTGAGCTGCTAGGGTGACAGGTGTGGCCGGCTCCCTCACGATGCTCGCACACTGGTGAAATCTCCTAATGACGCAGGAAGACATCGACACCTAAGTTTTAGGGAGCCTGCCGACCCCTAAACAGCGTTCATCACAGCTGTATGCCCTCGCCAGCTCATCGACATGTCAACTCACCCCCAAACCGCAAGGCGAGCCTAGCATCACCCACAGACAGGAAAACCGAGGCCAGGCAGAGAGACCTTCCCAGTCCCACAGAGCCGTGGCCATGAGCCCTGACAAGACAGCGTGGGCAAACCAGAGCCCATACCTGGACACGCCCTGTGGCAGGTGGCCAGGTAGTGGCAGAGCCAGAGAGGGGAGTGGCAGGTGGGGCCCAAGGTCAGCCCAGAAGCTGTGGCCCTGAGGAGGCAACTGGGGCATCGCAGCTCCCCCATGCCGACAAGATGGGGAACACAGCTGGCCACAGGGACCCAGAACCCAGCCGGCCACAGGGACCTCAGAACCTAACCGGCCAGGGACCCCACCCAGAACCCAGCCGGCCAGGGAACCCAGAACCCAGCTGGCCACAGGGACCCAGAACCTAACCGGCCAGGGACCCCAGAACCCAGCTGACCAGGGACCCCAGAACCCAGCCGGCCACAGGGACCCCAGAACCCAGCTGACCAGGGACCCCAGAACCCAGCTGGCCACAAGGACCCCAGAACCCAGCCGGCCAGGGAAAGACACAATAGGCAGGACACCGTGGGGTGGGTCCAGGACGTCAGCTGAAGGGTGGGAGGGGAGCAGGTGGCCTCAGGCGTCCCCAGAGGGTGCAAGCAGAGCCTGCAATAAAATCTTCCCGTGCTGGGGACAAGTGTGCCCTGGGAAAATGCAGGTGGGACCCCACACCTGCCTAGGTCAGGAGACCTACCTGCCAGAGGAGAGGAGCCACCTGCGACCTGGGGCCAGCAGCCTCTGTGTGTCTCAAGAGAGGACTGCAGGGGTGGCTGGCCTAGCCAGCCTCAGGCCCTGGGCCTGACACACCTGTGACTGCACACACGGGCACACACCTGGGGTGCCAGTGACTTAGGAGGTTGATGCCGGAGGGAGGATCAAGTGTGAGACCAGCCTCAGCAACTGCTAGAGATCCTGTCTCAAAAGCAAATGAACAGCTGGGCATGGTAGTGCACGCCTGTAATCCCAGCACTTGGGAGGCTGAGGCAGGAGGATTTGAGTTCAAAGCCAGCCTCAGCAACTTCTCGAGATCCTATCTCAAAAGCAAATGAATAAACCCAGGCCTGGGGGGCTGGGTGGCAGAGACCCTGGGCTCACCGCCCTGTGCACTGAAGAAGAGAAACAAGAAAGGAGGAAGAACAGGAGGGGACTCCTGCAGCCACTGGCCCCTCCTTCTCTCCACACCGCCTCAGTCTTTCTAGAGTGTTCCCCTATCTGCTGGGCCTTCGAGCTTGCCTGTGTCCTTTGCTAGTGGAAAGGACACCAGATGGGCGGGTCCAGGAACAGCTGGGGCAGAGGCAGCTCCTCGCCGCCCCGGGTGGGGGGCAGTTCTTCCCTGAAGCAGAACCTGGAGGCATGGCTGCCTCCCCTTCCGACCCCTTCCCTCCCCACTTCTTTTTTTTTTTTTTAAGATGTTGATAGACCTTTATTTTATTAAGTTATTTATATGTGGTGCTGAGGATTGAACCCAGGGCCTCACACGCTAGACAAACGCTCTGCCACTGAGCCCCAGCCCCAGCCCCCCTCCCCACTTCTGACCCCTTCCTTCCCTACAGCCCTCCCAGCACCCTCCAGCCCCCCGCTGGCCGGCCCGTGGCTGGAGTGTGAGAGGCTCAGGGCTGCTTTTCCAACAGGGCCCTACAGATGCGCAGTGGCCAGATCAGGGTCCTGGCAGACGCCAGAGCACCCACCCATCAGGGTTGGAAAGAGGCCAGGTGTGCACTCCTGCTGGTCTCCCCAGATGGGGCAGGCTGGCCAATGACAGCAGCCAGAGAGGGGCATCCAGAGACATCAAAACGGAAAGGTGACAACACAGAGGTCCCCAGAGTCACCTCCACACAGGCTGGAGCCTCCTTGGAGGGAGGCCTCCCCCTGGGAAGGAGTGGAGTACGCCAGAGGCGGCGGGGGTCTGGAGAGGCGGCGGGGGTCTGGAGAAGCGGCGGGGGTCTGGAGAGGCGGGGCCGCGCCCTGTCCGCACCCTCACGCAGTGGCCCAGGGTCCGGGCTGGGGACAATGTGACCAGTGGCAAAGGCGCACCCCCGCCCCCACCCATCCCCTTCCTGGTCAGGAGCCGTGAGCACTTTCCCTGGGGCCCCCGTGGGGTCCCCACAGCAGGTGGTGGCCCCAGCAGCAGGACACAGCCCTCCATCGGCCCGCTAGTGGACAGGCTATGGCCATGGGGTCCTCAAGGGCTTCAGGATGACTCGCTAAGAGTGTGTTCCCAAGACTGTACGGTCACCCGTGCTGGACAAAATAACCCCCAAAACTCCCGGCTCTGGCTGATACTCCACACTGCTCTCTGCGGACGCTGCTCCAGCAGGAGGCTGCTGCCTCTCACCCCGCAGGCCCTCCAGACCGACGGCAAGACCAGGCCTTGGAGATGCACGTGGGTCAGAGGGAGGCTGGACGGCCCCTCGAGGCCCCGCAGCAGCCCCTGCTCTCTCTTCCCCTCCGCCTCAGCCAGCGCGTGGGCCCGAGTGCCTGGCTCCTGGGCCAGAGGAAGGACCCCTCCCAGGCTCCTGGAGGCCCGGGCCAGGCCGGCAGCTGGGGCAGCGGCCAGCACCCCATTACTAGAGGCTGTGTGGAAACCTGGGTTCCACCAACCCCAGGATGCACCTCCTCCTCAGCCTCTGAGGCGGTGGCTGGACTCAGCTGGCTCTGCTCCTTTCTGCTTATCACACTGACCCCTCAGCTCTGGCCGGGCACCCTCCCTGACTTGCCCAAGGGCTGGGGGTCCCACCAAGCCCAGCTCCCCTGGGAGCCAAGAGGACTCCTCCCCATCACCTGCTGGGGAGGGTCTCCTCTGGTTGTTCCTCACCCCAGGCCCTGAGCTGGCCCACAGCGAGGCCAGCCTCCCCAATAGGCCACCACACTGCAAGAGCCCCAGGCCTCCACACACGGGTCCTTGAGGCCTGTGCAGCCAAGTCACACGTCTGCCCTGCCTGTCCTCAAGAGACTGGGCCAAGGTCCCCACATGCAACGGCCCCGCCCTTCCTCTGTGCATGGGGACCCACGTCACCAGCTGCCGCCAGAGCCCTCTGCTCTCTGCTGTCCTTCCTGACGCTGTGTGTGACTGAGCCCAGGGAAGCCACTCTGCTGGGAGAGTGAGAAAGGCTGTCCCTTCTCCAGAGCTGCTGGCAGGTGCGAGGCGGGTGGCATGGGACACCTCCAAGCCACCTGGGGCCTGGACAGGGGCTGAGTGTCTCAGCAGGACGTCTCGGGAGGGTGGAGGCTTGCTCCTGGCTGTGACTGTGGAAGGGGCCGTTGGCACACTCCCAGGACTGCGGCTGGACCTGGGAGAGGAGCTGGGTCTCCGCCCGTCTCGAGGTCACCCGCTTCCCTAGAGCAGCTTGGACTGAAGTGGGTTCCCTGCGCTGGGCATGTTGAGGCCGACTGCAATTCTGGCTGCTGTTAGGAAGAGGTGGGCTGTCGAGAAACAGGCGTCGTTTCCCTATGAACAGACGCCTATTCCATATCACAGACACCACAGCACTGGTGCCCACGTGGTGGAATCAGTGGGGGGATGATTCGGGAACCCCACGTGGCCGCTCAGTGACCTGGAGGGGGCCGAGCAGAGTGGCGCCGCTGGATTTGGGCAGGAAAAGAAAGAAATCCTTATTTCTTTCCCGTTCTGACCGGTGAGCCCTGTGGAAACCGCCGCGTCCTATTTAGCAGATTTCCACTGCGGCTGCCGGGGCACCAGCATCCTGCCCCAGCTCGGTCAGCTTCCTGCTGCGGGGGCCGCGGGGAGGGGACCCGTGGCCGCCCGGGCCCCTCACAACAGGCCCGTGGCGGCTGCACACCACTGCTGGGGGAGCCAGGAGCCCTCCGCTACTTGGCGGGGGAGGCGGCAGCTGGGCACACCAGTGTCGGGCCAGGGCTGCCAGGCTGGCCCACTCTCCATGGGTCCAGCGGTGCTTGCGCTCGGCCTGCCCTGGGTAAGGTTGCGAGGCCCTCTGCTCTCCTGGGGCCGCGGGGCATTTGCTGAGACGCAGGGCCAACAGGGCAGAAGCCCTCGCAGCACAGGAGAGGACGGGCAGGAGGACTGTGCCCGGCAAGGACAGCCAGGGAGCGTGGGGCGGGGCCTCGCGCCCGCGGCTGCCCAGCTCTCTTCTTGGCCCCCTGGCCCTAGAGGTCTTCTGTGGCCCCGGGTCTCTGACTCAGTAGGAGGCACAGTCTCTGCCAGCGGCCTGTGTAGGAGGCCCCTCTGGATCCACCGAAACCCCAGCTCTCCTGACGGCCTGAGATCTGCGCAGGACCCGGGGTCTCCGTGACGCAGGTGGCCCGTCTCACAGTTCCCTTGCTTATCAGTGGTCGCCTGGAGCTGACCGCCATCACGAGGAATGGGAGATATTTAGCACCACTGCAGGTCACAGAGTGCCAGGGACTGCCCACGGCTGGGGCAGAAGAGCACCCAGCCTGGCGACTCCTGCGGAGCTGGCCTGTGGGTGAGAGCAGTCGAGGCGACAGGAGGCGAGCTGGGGAGAGGCGAGCTGCCCACAGCTGCCATCCCAAGCCGCCGACGGATTCAGTTAAAGAAAAAAGGAGGAGGGGTCAGGCGTGCACACGAACCCCTCCTGCCAGGCCTCCCACTGCAGCACCTCGGAGGCGGTGCCGGGAGGACCTGGAGGTCCTGGGCTCTCCTCAACTCCAGTTCTGCACACAGGGTGCTTGCACCCAGATCTCTGGAGGCCAGGGGCAGAGGCTGCACCTTGGGCCGCCTGGTGGAAGCCGGGCTGGAGCAGTGGCACCTTTGCAGATCTGCACCTGCCACCTCACGAGGAGCCAAACCCGACAGAGCTCTGTGGGGTCTCGCCCTCTGGGAACCAGGTGGGGCTGGGTTCTTCCCTCTGGCAGTTCCGTAACCCAGGGGACACTGGCCAGGCATTACCAGGGTGCAGACAGCACCCTGCACGCGGGGGACCACGATGCCAAGCTCTGGAGGGAGGGAAGGGGGGATTCCAGCAGGCACAGGATTTTACCCCAGAAGCTACTGGGAAAAGGCATCGGGAGCTTCGGGCAGGGAAGGCAGTTCCAAGGCTCACAGCGAAGGCCTGGGGAGCCCCAGGGACAGACACCCAAGGTGGGGGAGACCGGTGGATTTGGGAGGTGGGACCAGTGAGGACGAGGAAGGGGTAACTGCCAATCTTCCAGCTGGGGCGATGGGGACAGGAGGAGCGCAGCAGGGAGGGCCCAGAGAGGAGCCGGAGGGGAGGGAGTCTGCACAGGGCTGGGCCACACCCAAGGCCCGAGTCTGTGTGTGGGGAGAGGCCTGCAGGGAGGCTGGCCTCTCTGGAGACCGGTGTGTGGGGTGTATAGAGTGTTGCCCAAAAGGAAGCGTGGCTCACTGTGCCCAATGCACAGGGCGCTTCAACCCTGAGATTTCGTGTCAGCAGCCAGGCCATGGGACTTCCAGGCTGCTGGGTGCACAGGACTGGGTTACCGAGGGGCCTCTGGAGGAGATGGGCCTCTGAGCATTGCATCCTGCAGGGCCAGGGCAACCTCCTGCCATCGGGGCTCGTGGTGTCAGGCCTCCAAACCACTCTACTGGCTTCCTGGGCCTCCGTGGTCTCACGGGCCAATGCCCTACAATGAAGCCCTCCACACACGCGCACACACACACACGCGCACTCGCATACACACGCGCACGCACACGTGTGCATGCACACACACGCGTGCACACACTCACACACACACATGTGCACACATGCACACAGCCGCCTCTCTGGGGAACCCTGACGACGCAGCGCTGAGTATCCTCGGGCAGGGATCCTGCTGTGCCTTGAGGAGGGTGCCTGTGGCCGGCCCCTGGCAAAGCCCTGAGCCGTCACTCTCACTGCTGGGGCCTGGGAGAGGCTGTGCCTCGCTTCCTCCAGAACCTGCCAACTTTCCTTATCCTTTTGGTGTGATAAACCACAGCACGATACGCGGAGCCCTGAGTCCTGGCGGTGAGTCGCTGAACTGGGGTGGTCTTGGGCACACGACAGAGAACAGTTTTCAAATAAGCAAACAGGTGAATCCACGCCAGCCCCCCGCCACCCCACTTCTAAACAGAGCACATGTTCAATGCCCGGGACCACGGGATTTCAAACATTTCGTGCAGAGCTCATGAGCCAAGCGGTCGGGGTTGACTGACAGCCCTCCACAGGCAAAGGCTCCCACACAGGGGTCCCCCGAGCTCACCCTGCACTGGCACCCGGTCCCATGGGGTGCTGAGGGACACTTCCCACGTGTTTCATAAAGGCAATCGCAGAGTTCAGGTTTGAGTGTGTGATCCCAACCAACGAGAGCACGAAGCAGGCTGCCATCACACCTGCCCCACATCAGCACAGCGTGGAGGATCCACACGCTCGCGGGGGACCAGTGGGCTCTCCAGGAACCCTCTCTTCCTTACCGGCTGGTTGTCTGGAAGCAGGAGTGCAGGCCGACCAGAAAGGGGTTGCTGGACGCCTGTTCAAACACATGCTTCTCCGTCTGCACCCAGTCGATATCCTGAAACAGAAACAGGGCTAGGAGGCTCCGGAGCACTCGCCACCCACGTGCTGGAGAAGGAGGCAGAGCAAGAGCCTCCCTTCTCTGCTCCTGGGAGACAATGCAGAGGAAAACACCCATCCCAGAAACACGTCACCAACACTGTCACCATCCACTCACCTCTGTCATCTCGATGCCATCAACCTCAACCCTCACTGCCACCAACTGTTAACATACACCCATCCCCAGCTCCACCTCCATCACCACCATGATCGCCATCAGCACCATCACCACCACCATCACCTCCATCACCATCACCATCACCATCACCACGATCACCACCATCACCACTACCTCCATCACCATCACCATCACCTCCATCACCATCACCCCCATCACCAACACCATCACCATCACCACCACCTCCATCACCATCACCCCCATCACCAACACCATCACCATCACCACCATCACCAACACCATCACCACCATCATTGCCACCATCACCACCACCACCTCCATCACCATCACCACCATCACCACGTTATCACCACCACCTCCATCACCATCATCACCATCATCACTACTACTACCACCATTGCCACCACCATTGCCACCATCATCGTCACCATCATCACCAAAGCACTCTGGCCTCTGGGCTTTCCATGTACTGCCTTGTGGGCTCCGGTGACAATTTGGGAAGTGGGCTTCATCTCATTTAGGACATGAGGATCTGAGTGTGGAGGGCTAAGCAGACCCCCATGGCCACAGCTACTGTGTGCAGTAGAAAGTGATGGGACAAGGCTGCTGGAACCTGAGGGAGCTGAGGAAAGGGTGCTGAGGGCAGGAGGCTGGGGCCTGTGTGTCCCAGGAGGGTCAGCTCTGCACAGCGAGGACCAGGCCCGAGGACGGCAGGAGCCAGAGGCATCTGTCAGTGAGAACTTTGGAAAGGTCTCAGGCCCCATTCAAAGCACAGCCCAGACACAAGTTGAGGGTCCCCAGTCCACCTGGCCCCACGCTCCAGACCCACCCATCCCTTGGCGGCTCAGCTTCCACACCCATCAACTCTAAGTCACTCTTCTCCACAGAGATCCAACACCCCCACCTCCCACCTGCCCACAGTGGGCTGTACCAGGACCTCAAGAGAACAACCTCAAGCAGAAGCAAAGCCCTTCTGAATGCCTGTTTCCTCAGGCTCTGCAAACTTGACCCCACACACGCCTTTAACTTTGCAGCTGGCCTGGAGTTTGGAACACTCGTGTGGTGCTGCTGACCAGCAGGGCAACCATCAAGCCTCAGTAACCCTAGCTACTAGTCATGGGCATCACTACCACCTGTGAGCTTGGAATCCAGGGCCAGTTTGTGCACTGCACAAATGCACCCCACCAGGACAACAAAAGACTCAAATCCAGTCTGGCCCATTGGCCACATCTGTGATCCCAGCTATGTGTGAGGCTGAGGCAGGAGGATCACAAGTTTGAGGCCAGCCTCAGCAACTTAGTGAGACCCTAAGCAGCTTAGTGAGATCCTGTCCCCAAAATAAAAAAATAAAAAGGACTGGGGATGCAGCTGGGTGGCAAGGCACCCCTGGCTTCCATCCCTGACACAAAAAGCAAGACTCAGACCCAGCCCTCGCTCCAAGCTCTGAGCCCCGCCGGGGGGAGCCCTACTGTGGCCACTGGCCCCTGTGTGCAGCAAGGACCTGTCACCTTGTCCCCTGCACAGTAGCCTCTGCTCCTGAGATGGGACGAGCGTTCAGGTGTGAACCCATGCCAGAGAAGACGCCCGGCGCTGGTCCTGGGAGTCAGGACCCCAGGAGGCACCACCACACACCGTGGGGTGGTACAGGAACGAGAAGCCAGATGAGGGCGAGGGTGGAGCAGCCGGGGCCCTCGGGCCTCGTGGAGGTGCAGCGTGGCTACTCTGGAAGCCGCTGTGGCTCCTCGGGACTCATCCCGAATCCCAGGTGACCAACTGGGATCCAGATCCAGAGGAGCCTCCACGGATCTCAGGGACTCTGGTGCCCACAACACAACCACTGTCGGCAGCCAAGGTGGAGACAGAGCTCTGCCCACAGATGGACAGAATGACAGCGAGAGGCCTCTGAGGGACCCTGAGCAGGAGCTGGCGACACAGCAGCACAGGCGCCCACAGAGCAGGTTTAGACAAGACACAGTGGGTGGTGGGGACCGGTGTGCGGAGAGTGCCAGCCCCAGCTTGATGGACGGGTCTCCTGGGGAGGGACACTGTCCTGTCACACACAACCAAAGTGGCAGGTTCTATGTCACATGCACTTCTCAACAAGTAGAACTCGCTGGCAAGTTCGAAGCCAGCCTCAGCAAGTGAGGGGGCCCTAAGCAAGGCCAGCCTCAAAGTAAACACAAAAGGGCTGGGGGCGTGGCTGGGGATGTGACTGGGGGCGTGGCTGGGGCGTGGCTGGGGTGAATGGCCTCTGGGGTCAGTCCCTGGTACCAAAAAAAAAAGAAAAAAAGACCTCGCAGTTGGAATTAAGATTTCTTTTTTTTTTTTTCTTTTTTTTTTTGACAGTTCTCTGTGGACCAAGTTTTTATTCTCAGGGACACTCGGCCACTGAGCCACATCCCCAGCCCTATTTTGTATTTTATTTAGAGACAGGGTCTCACTGAGTTGCTTAGGGCCTCGCTAAGTTGCTGAGGCTGGCTTTGAACTCATGATCCTCCTGCCTCAGCCTCCCAAGTCGCTTGGATTACAGGCGTGCGCCGCCACGCCCGGCCCTGGAATTAAGATTTCAAGAACCGAACCATCAGTCCACCACTGCAGTGGGCACCTGGTGTGGAGCTGCTGCCCAGCACGTGCCCCAGAGCCTGGCTCCACGGCCTCACGTCAACGCCACCAGCGCAGCCCTCCTGATCCTGCCGCAGAGGCTCGAGGTGTGAGGTCCACCTCACCTGAACCCACAGCGCTCACAGGCCCCCAGCTGCTTCCCGGTGCCCAGAGAAGCTCCAGCGCTCCGCCCCATCCCCCCAGAGACCCCAGCCCGTGTGTCTCGCCCCCGTGTGGACCCCAGCCCATGTCCTGACCCCATTCTCTCGCGGACCCCAGAGCGTGTCCCCATCCATGCGTGCACCCAGCGTGCCTCCTGCCCCACGTGGACCCCGCACGCATCCCCGCCCCGCCCCACATGGACCCCGCACATGGACCCCGAACGCATCCCCGCCCCGCCCCATGTGGACCCTGCACACATCCCCGACCGCCCAGGCCAGCCAGCGCCTGCCCGCCCCTCCGCCCACCTCGTCATCGTGGACCAGCTCCTTCTTCACCACCTTCATGGCGTAGACCTGGTCGTTCTTCTTCAGCCGCACCAGGAGGACCTTGGCGTAGCTGCCGCGCCCGATGACCCTGATGAGGTCGAAGTCCTGCAGCCCCAGCCCCTGAGAGATTTTGATCCCGTCGACCCCATCGATGACAGGCTTCAGGTCCTAGGGAGGGAGTGCCCGCCAGGTCCCGGGGCTGCTCTCAGGTGACCACGCAGCACCACCTGCCTCTGGCTTTGCAGAGCCAGGGCTCCCTATCCTCCGGCCCCTCCCAGACGCACCCTCACAGGCTCTGGGCCTCTGAAGGAAGATGCCAGGCACAGGCTGAGGCTCCAGGGCCCTCAGGGTGGGACCTGCACCCAGCTGGGCAGGCCTCTTGAGGGGTCACAGGTTTGACTGCTGAACGCCTGCCAAGGCCTGCCCAGCCCCCAGCAGGCAACCCTGGAACAACCAATGGCCAGGAGGAGCAGCGTCCCTCCCTCCAGTTACTGTGGCCAGGACATCTGTGGTAGAGGAAGGAGGGGACACAGGGTGGTCCTAGTGAAAGGAAATGGATGCTGCTGCCCGCGGCTCTCGGTTCTTTCCAGACAGACCGGCCAGGAGAAAACTTGTCTGTTTTTTTTGGTACTGGGATTGAATCCAGGGGCACTTTACCACTCAGCTGCACTCCCAGCCCTTTTTCTTTGTTTTATTTTGAGACAACATCTTGCTAGGTAGCTGAGGTGGGGACCAGCGAGCCGCTGGGATTACGGGTGTGCACCACGGCACCTGATCCAACACACAGGCCTTAGGGGCGCAGTGCGCAGCCACCTTGGGAGAGGTGCCCTTGAGGGTGTGGAGCACAGCTCTCCCTGCACGGATCCCCACCTGGGCTGTGCATGAGCCCCGGCTCACCTCCTGGTCCAAGCCTGGAGGGGGCGGGAGGGGCAGCACAGAGCCAGCCAGGCCAGAAGCCTGAGAAGACAACAGCGAGGTTTTCATGCAGATAAGGCCAGTCCCTGGGACGTGGGTCCCAGACATCCTGGAGGGCAGCGTCCCCCTCGGGGGGGATTCGTAAAGCAAGTATCAGCAGCAGGACTCAAGGACAAGGTCCTTCTCCAAGATGCCCACACCTGCAGCCAGCAACAAGCCCACCACACATCTAGTTCATACTAACTCTCCTTCCCTGCCCCGAAATCACCTTCGTTGCTTTTACAGAGGGGACCCACTCACCTCGGAGTCGTCTTTAATGCTGTCGTGTTTCCGGGTTGAAGAAATATATGCAACTAGTGAAGAGAGGAGAGAAAAAGGCCATCACACCTGTGGCCAGGAAAACGGCCGAGAACACAGGGGTCCTCCGGGGGGACGCGGTGGCCTGGGCCAGGGCAGCAGTGCTCAGGGGCATCCCTGGAGCAGCCACATCAGACTCTGGCTTAAAGGCTTAAGAAAATGCAGCCTTCTGAGTTCCACTCAGACCAAAGACTCTGAACTCGGGCCGGGGGACCTGTACTACCAACAGGCTTCCGGTGACTCACCTGGAAGACAGTGGGGTCATGTCCTGATACACTCACTGTGGGCTGACAAGACTCTAAGTCACCTTCCAAATATCACAAGGGAATGCTCAGAACACCTCCCTCCTTCAGTTAGACAAAGCCTCCTCCACAACACCTGCACTGTCCTAACGCTGAAAATCCCAAGGAGAGCCATTGCCGAGTCTGGGACACCTGTAGCCACTGATCCTGCCACTGGACCTTCCAGCCTTTGTCCCAAGAGTATGCACATGCATGCAGGAGGCAGGAACTCCTGGCTGACTGGCAGGCTGGTGGGGTGGATGAGGACGGATAGATGAATGATGGATGGATGGATGTGTAGATAGATAACAGATGGCTGGGTAGATGATGGATAGATGGGTAGACCAATAACAAATGGTTGGATAGATGATGGATGGATGGGTAGAGAGATGACAGACAGCTGGGTAGATGATGGATGGATGGCTAGATAGATAACAGAGAGCTGGGTAGATGATGGATGGATGGTAGATGATGGATGGATGGGTAGAGAGATAATATGATGGCTGGATAGATAATGGACGGATGGGTAGATAGATAACAGAAGGCTGGGTAGATGACGGATGGATGGGTAGACAGATAACAGATGGCTGGGTAGATGACGGATGGATGGGTAGACATATAACAGAGGGCTGGGTAGATGATGGATAGATGGGTAGACAGATAACAGACTGTTGGGTAGATG
>JAJEJO010002595.1:418557-430047 GCA_020662805.1 Glaucomys volans
AGTTTAGTGGCTGCAGATTGGAAAGGTGGCGGGGCAATTCCCGTGCTCACGCCGCCTGCCACTGCAGCCACCCCAGCTCCTGCTGCCCACCGGGGCCACCTGGCAGGCCGCCAGCTCCTCAGTCCGCGTGCGCTGTGCCCCTCTGCCCCCTTCCCCACTCCTCGCCTATGCCCCACCCAGGGGCCGCTGGGTCCCCAGCAGGACTGCGGTCTCCCTGGACGACCCCACAGTGCCAAGGAGGTGGCGTGGGTTTGGGATGCCCCCCGAGTCTCGGTCCTGGGCCTGATCTGGGGGGGCGCCTTCCTTAGACCACGCTCCCCTGAGGGCTGCAGCTGCTCCACCCCAGAGGCACGATCCACTGGAGGGTCCCGAGTGCAGTGACCATGGACGCGGGGAGGGGATGAGACCTGAGCACTCCCCCAGGCCATGGGGACACAGCTGCCTACCCCACGTACACCAGCTGCACTATCCCACTTGGGTGTTGCCTGGGAGGTGACCGTCCCGTTCCTAACCCAAGTGGCAGCGTCACAAATGTGGATGGACATGCATGTGTGGCACTTTCTGGGCCCAGCCCTGACCCCAGGCTGCGCCTGGAGAGGGCAGTGTGTCCACCTGGAGGAGACGATGCCATCAGGGGTCTGGACCCAGCCAGCTGGGGTCCACCAACGCCCTGGCCACAGTGGACGGGCTGCCTGTGACGGGTCGGCCCTCCAGCTTGGCCGTGAGGTCAGGCTCAGTGCCGGCCAGAGCAGACGGCCGGGAACGGCACGTGCCTCCCTGGGCGGCGCCACGCTGCGTCGGGCAGGGAGCGCGGCCGCTCCTCCCGCGGCCTCTGGAGGCTGTAATTAGGAGGCTGCAGGAACCGTGAGGCCCGTTCCCAGGGCAATGCGGCAGCGAGCACCCTGCTGGGGCAGGGAACCTCTGCAGAGCTGAGCCCCCAACAGGCGGTGACAAGTGGCCCCCAGGTCAGGACCTCGCCGGATGGGACTTAGTCCCACGGTGCCCCTGCCTAGGACAATGGCCCAGTGCCTTCCGTGGCAGTGCTCGGCCTGTCGGGCGCCACTGGGCCAAGGGTCCCCTCAGAGCTGGGAGCAGCAGTCACCAGGGCAGTCCAGAGTGTGCCACCTGCAGGCTCAGGGCCCTCTGGGGTGGAGACTCCACTGGCCCCAGGCCCCCACAGGGCCTCCCAGCACTCGATTCACAGGGACGCACTGGTGGCTGCTCTGAGCATCAACCACAGGCGTCCGGCCCTCCTGGGAGCTGAGCCCGTTCGTGGCAGACTGACCCCAGAGCTCCCTGTGCTTGCTGACCGTCTGGTCCCCCCAAGGCTCCTAGCTGCATCCAGCTGCCAGGTGACCCTGGGGCACAGGAGTCTGGGTGCTCAGGTGCGACTGGCCTGGCATGGACCACACTGGGCCTCAACCCAGGCATGGCCTCGCTGGAGGTTTGCAGGGGGTCTGGACACAGAGCCCAGGACGCAGTGCTTGTCCACGTCCACCGTGGCTGGAATCCTCACCTCCGTCCTTTAGGGCCAGAGCCCGGGGATGCTCAGCAAGGAAGCGGGGCCTCTACACCAGGCTGGTGTAGAGGCGGGAGGCGCGCCTGGGGCTGAGAGGAGGTGCTGTGGGCCGGCTGCGGCTGCGTTTCCAACCACTCATCCACCTCTGGCTGAAAACCAAGGCCAGAAGGGACCCCGGAGCTCAGGAGCGGCTGGAGCTGCCACTGGGTGGGGCGGGCTGCTGTGGAGGCAGCCAGGACTGCTGAGCCAGGGACTGTCCCCCATGGCCACCCCACCTCGGGAGACGCAGAGATGGCGGCCCAGGCGAGGTGAGCCCGGCGGGGCGAGCTCCACTCGGGTTCTGTCCTCAGGCAGCCCTGCAGCCACTGGGGGCACGCAGGACAGCACATGCCCAGCCCAGCCCAGGACAGGACACAAAACGAGCTGCCCAGGGCCTCAGTGGCAGGCTTGCCAGCAACCGGGCAGGGGCTGCAGTACCCCAGGGGCTGCAGCCTGCAGATGGCCACCAGAAGGCGACCCCAGACAGTGGTGCAGCGAGGAGGTGGACCCCGAGCTGTCAGTGCCAGGGCTGTGCGGGCAGGGTGCACGAGGGCCCGTGGCCCTGAGCCTCGGGTTCCCTCGAGGGGGCCATGGGAACAGACCACTCTCCAGGCTGTGCCATGACTTCCCAGTCCACCTGGCTGGACTCTCACGTGACCAAGACGGTCCAATCAGGCTGCAGAGCCACTTCAGGTCAGGCTGACAGGGTGGGGCAGGGTGGCCTGGGCAGCTTCCACACGAGTGCCCAGAGAAGGCTGGGGGAGTCCACTCTCTGGGCACTGTCCACTGCCCACAACCTGCAGCCAAGCAGCCAAGGGTAGCACCTGTGCTCACTGGGGCCCCAAGGCAGCAGGGACACCCCGCAGGCAGGCGAGCCCCTGGCCACCTGCCGCCAGCCTGCGGCTCTGAGGCTGAGACCTGTGACTCGAACCTGTCCCCCGACAGCTTCCCCCTGAGGAAGGACACAGGACTTGGAGGCGCCTCTCTGGTGCCCGGTGAAGTGGGGACATGAGCCGCATGGGGAATTGGGCAGCAGGCCACACGTGGAGGGCCTCACCCCCGGAAGGCACAGGCCAGGTGCCCCATGGGGCCACAGCGCCCCCTCGGGTGTTCCTGGCGGGGAGGGCAGCGGGGCACCTCCCGGAGCAGCCCCAGAGCCCCGCGCTGCACCAGGAGGGCCCCTGCTGGACGACCGCGCAGGCCCTGAGCACCTGTGGCCAAGGGGCTGGGCCCCTCCAGAGGATCCGATCCACTCTTGCCAGGAACCCACGCAGAGGAGGGGGCGCCCCCAGAGGCAGGCCGAGGGGGCGCATCTCTGAATTCTGTTTTCTTGGGACAGGGACTGAACCCAGGGGTGCCTGACCTCTGAGCCACACCCCAGCCCTTCTGAATTTTTGAGACAGGGCCTCACTAAGTTTTCAGTTGCCTAAGGCCTTGCTAAGTCGCTGAGGCTGGTTTTGAACTTGCGACCCCTGCCCTGGCCTCCAGCATCTCTGGATTCTTACATGGGAAGATGCCTGAGCAGCTGGGCTTCCTGGGACTATGGTGGGGCTGGTGGGCACTCCCGGGCCAGCGGGCCAGCGCTGCCTGCCTGCAGCCTGTGTGTGGGAAAGGCTGCTGCCTCGGGCCCTGCACTGTCCCTGTCATTAGATGCCATCGGGTCACCAAGCCCGACGTCGGGGGCAGTTGTGACACTCAACATGTGACTCGCTGCAGGAGCTGACGCTTGGTGACGGCACTGAGGCCTCTGGAAATGGCCGGGACCCAGCGTGCTGGGTTTCTAAGGAGCCGTCCAACTCCCAAGAGTCACCGACACGGGCATCCCGGACACCCTCCTGTCCAGGCCGGGGACCCACCTGCAGACTCGCCAGACAACACGATGCCCACAGACTGCCCTGCCCCCACTGCCCGCCTCCACGTGGTGACCAGCCCAACGCACCTCTGGCACAGCCCTGAAGCCGAGGCCGGGCGCCCGGCACAGAGCCCCATGCCCCTCACACGGCCATGGCCGGCAGGCACGGCAGTGGAGGCAGCTGCACCAGGACAGCATGCTCTGTGGACACAGAGAACACACGGGGCAGAGCCAGGAGCCCCGCTCTCCTCAAGGACAATGGACAGAGGCTGGAACACAAAGAGGCGCTGTGCTGACGGGCACAGGGCCAGCCTGCGACCAGGCACCCCGGGAGGCTGAGGCAGGAGGACGGCAGTTCAGGCCAGCCTCAGCAACCCAGCAAGACCCTGTCTCAAAGTGAAGACTAGGAGGGCTGGGATGTGCCGTGGCAGAGCACCGGGGTCCACTCCCCGGTGCCCTAAAACAAAGTCACACTGGATCCTCAGAAGATGGGGGACGGCTGAGGGGCGGGAAGATGAGCCGGTAGGGAGCAAGTGCCCGGGACCACGCCGGGGTCCTGCTGGCTACCGAGACCAGACCTGCAGCTTCACGAGTGGAGGACAGGACGAGTGTCCAGCTGTCCCGGCTGGGGCTGCCCCAGGAAAGGACAGGTGTGGGCTTCTCACTGTCCCCCAGGTAGAGCAAGAGTGAGGTCCACCTCCTGGGGTCTCTCACGAGGTCACTGATCCCACCTGGCACCGGCTCTCAGGACCCTAGTCATCCCCAGAGCCCCCATCAACATATGGGGGCAGAACCCTCCGTCCACAGGGCTCCATCCCGCGGCCCCAGACTGCGTCCTCACGCGCAGAACGCACTCACTCCATCCAGAAGTCCCACGCCTCACCTCGTTCCAGCATCACCTCTGAAGTGGAAGGTCCAGTCTCCGCTGTCCCCTGAGTCAGACCCGAGGAGGCAGTGAGAGCCACCCTGAGGCCACATTCCTCTCCCTCCAGAAATGGGACAGCCATAGATGGGACAGCCTGGGGGACGGCCCCTCGGAGAGGCAGAACAGGAGGGCTGGCTGCTGTCCCAGCAGGCGGGAGCCCAGGGCCAGCCTCCGGTCTGATGCTCTGCCCTCCCGGCCCCCTCGAGACCCAGGAGAAAGGGTGGCCCTGAAGGTCAGCATGACGGTCATCACATACCGTGAGGCTTTGCCAAACCCCACAGTCCACAGTCAGGACAAGACCCCAAGGTACCAGCAGGTGGAGACACGGACGTCACGCCCGATTGAGGGAGCACCGCTCAGCGAGGACACACTCCGTGCCTCCCCCTCCCCCTCCCCATGGTGCGGCCAGGCGAGGCCTGAGTTCAGAGGGCACCTCAAGATGCCCGGGCCTGGAGGTCAGGCAACCCCCGCCCAACACCCGCACTCCAAGAGGGATGCCAAGGGGTCAGGATGCCCCGGAGATGGTGGTAGGGTAGGGGACATCGCAGAGGTCCTGCTTGGAGGGGAGTGGGCAGACCAGGAGGCAGGGGAGAGGCGAGGCCAACAGTGGCGGCCAGCATGGCCACCCGGGCCGGGAGCCTGGTCATGACATAGATGGGCAGAGAGGAGTCGGCGCAAGGGAAACAGACAGGGCAGCAGTCGGAGGAGGGCAGCTGAGGAGACACGGCCCTGGCGGTTCTGCGAGGCATGGACAGGCAGGCCCCCAGCCCTGGGCCCTGCAGAAGTCCATGACTTCCATCCTCAGGGGCCACAGAACCCTTGAGGCAGAGGCTCGGCAGCAGGGGAGCCTAGCACGCGACCCTGGCTCCCTCTGGGGGGCAGTGCCCAGGCTCACTCTGGGGCTGGCTGGAGCCCCAGGCAGCGGCAAAGGCCTGCCAGGCACCCCCAGGCCCCGCAGGGCCACGCTGGGGCCCTCTGGACAGCAGGGTGGACCAGGGCTGGCTGAGAGCTCACTGAAAGGAAGGAAAAGGGAGAGAAGGGAGGACCCTGTCCGCAGCTGTAGAGGTGCATTTCCCAACAAGAGAGGCCCCCCCTGTGCCCAGCACACCCCAGGGGACGTCACGTGCTGACTCAGGACAAGCGGGGACCTTGGCACACAGGACAGAAGAGCTGTCCAGCACACGCCATCAGAGACACAGGCACCCACTGAGAGAGAGGCCGGGGCCGCTCCAGGGCCACAGTGACTGAGGAGGTACAAAATCTGGAACACTGACTTTATTTTAAAAATGTAACCTGTCAGTTACTCAGAGTATCCCAGGGAGCGAACTCCAGGTTCACAGGACCCCCGGGTAGATCCTTCCAAATAAGTAAGAATATTGACCTTCCATAAAACCCTTAAAGGTCTTTTAAAAAGTTCTACTCATTCTATAATACCAGCACGTCCCGAGTCAACTCCAGGGGATGACACCGCCCAACAGGAGCCCAGAGGCCAGTCCGCTTCACCGACACCAAGCACATCAGCAAACTGCATGCACCAGGGAGACAGAGGCTGGTCAGCCTCCAAAGCAAAGGCTCGCAGAGAAAGAGAGGCCCTGCGAGGACAGACCGAGGCACAAGGGCAGGAGCTGCTTCACAGGATGAGGGACCCACAGACCCACCTTCCACAGGGACTCCTCCAGGCCGCTCCCTGTAACGGCACTGGAGGTTGCTGCTGGGCGCTGCGTCCACCCCACCTGCACGCAGGGTGCCCAGGAACAAGATGGGGAAGGGGAGAGGCGCCTGTGGCTGGCTGAGGAAATGGCTGTCCCTGTGGGGAACCGCGTCCCTGCACAGGTTCTGTCCAGCAGCCGGGGGAGCCGGCCAGCCCGAGCACTGCTTGGATTCGCCTGACAAGGCCCAGACGCCGGCTGCACCTGGAGAGGTCCGCAGGGTGGCTGCAGGTGGGCTCGGATGTGGCTTCTCGCCTCTGCTGCCCAGCCATCTCCTCCCTCTGAGCCTCCTGGACTCGAGGAACCAGGGCTGACCCCGTGAACACCTTGTGATGACCTGGAGCTCCCCGGGGCGACCGTGCTGCATACCTGGGACAAGGCCCCGCCCGGCCACTCCCGAGAAGGTGATGCACAGACACACCTGGGCGACATCACGTGCTCGGGCAGCTGTGAAAAGCCTCCAGGGTGCAAGCCCAACCCCTGCCCGCATCCCCTTCCTAGGAAACCTCAAAGACAGTCCACACCGAGGCACAGGCCCGTGATCCCAGGGACTAAGGAGGGACAGGCAGGAGGAGCGCAAGTTCAAGGCCAGCCTCTGCAATTTAGCAAGGCCCTGTTTCAAAATAACAGGGACTGAAGATGCAGCTCAGTGGTAGAGCACCCGGGGTTCAATCCCCAGTTCAATGAAAATACAAAACAACATTCAGAAGCACAAACACATGGACCCATCCTGGTGGGTCCTCGCAGGACTCCAGAGAGGACAGCGGTCGTCAGCAGAAGCGGTTAAGGAAGGGCCTCCGAACACACCAAGGCAGCAGAGCCCTGTGCAGGTGCTGACCCTCCATGCTCACCACACAGTTAAATCAAAATTCCTGCTGAGCTTCTAGAAATGAACAAGCCAACTGTAGGATTTGTACGGAGAGGTGAAGTGTGGAGAGCAGCCCAGGCCATCTCCAAGACAGGCCTTCCCTGGCGGGAGCTGCAGCGGCTGGCGAGCTCCAGGAGTCAGGGCTGCAGGCAGCACAGGGGGAGCCCAGGAGGAGGCCCAGCGGCCTGATTCACAGCAGGTCCCCGAAACACCGGCAAAGGGTGGCCTTCAGCGAACGGTCCCAGGGAAACGACCAACCCCACCTCACGCCACACAGGAGCTTCCGGGAGCCCGGCAGTAGTGGGCTCATTAAGACCTGCAGAACCGGGCGTGGGGGATCACGTTCAGGACCCGGGTCAGGGAAGGCTCTTCGGTAAGGTGAGATTTCATTTTCTGTTCATCAAAAAACACCATCAGGCGAAAGGAGAGCCACCAAGGGAAGAGGCTTGTAATACGCAGATAAAGAACTTGCTCCAGAACACCAGAAGGTGCCTCCACATCCACAAGACGGCCTCTCTTGTTGGGAAGTGCACCTCTACAGCTGCGGACAGGGTCCTCCCTTCTCTCCCTTTTCCTTCCTTTCAGTGTCCCTCAGACACTCCAGACACCATTACAGGTGACGTGGACAGGCTCCTGCACCCAAGCCCACAGGCCAGAGGGAAACCGAGGGCGGCCACCGTGCTGAACTTCCAAGGAACAGGGCAACTGCCCAGGTTCCCAGCCCGGCCAGTTTCAGCCAGCACGACGACCTCGCGACACGGCAGCCACCCGAGACGGGACTGCGTCCCCCTTTGCTCTCACTTCAGGATCAAGTGCTGCTCGGTGCAGAAACGCAAACGAGGCCAGGGGAAGTCTTCAAACTAGGCTGGCTACGGAGCTCGGCCGTGAATCCGCGTGGGATCTGCCCAGGCACCTCACCCTCCGCCTTGCTAGGCCACGTCCCGCTCCACTCCATGTCTGCTCCATTGGTGGACACCGGAGCCCGGAGTCTGCACACACCCGGGGGGGCGCACCTGAGACCCCAGACTCCAGTGACAGAGTCCTGTCTTCCCTGTGTTAGTGG
Source organism: Glaucomys volans (assembly GCA_020662805.1). NCBI lineage: Eukaryota > Metazoa > Chordata > Mammalia > Rodentia > Sciuridae > Glaucomys > Glaucomys volans. The sequence goes on from JAJEJO010002595.1 coordinate 426,533, forward strand.
CTGGCACCCCACGGCTGCCAGGTGGTCTCAGGAAACAGTGTGGTGACTTGGTACCGTCACCGCAGGGAGTCCCGTGGGCCGGCTCAGACGGGAAGCACAGACTCCAGGACAGAGGCCCAGGAAGGGCAGGGGGCCTGCGGTGCAGGTGGCCTGGGCACGGTGACCTGTGGCACATCCCCCAAGAGGTGACACATGCTGTTTGCTTTGTAGAGACCCCTGGAGTTGAAAGCCCCTGATGTCACTCTGAATGGAGCCTCCCTTCAATAAAACACGCTGAGGAGAGAGATCAGAGGACGGAGACCCCTGCCCTAAGAGCACTTCCCAGAAGGCCCGACCCCAGCAGGCCCAGGAGGCGTCCTCCTCTGTCCTTGACCCCTCTGATAGCTGTCTCCATTTGCTCTACAAGATCCACTTTGTGGTCCCCACTCAAAGGTGACCTGCTCACTGATCACTTCACATAAACCCCTGGAGGCACGAAGGTCCCGGGGCGCATGGCGTCTTATCCCCTGGGTCAAGGCAGCTCTGGACACCTCCTCCCCTGCAGACCTGCGCCCTGCTGCTGCTGGGCAGACCCAGGGGGCCTTGCGTCAGCTCTCAAGAAGACGTCCTGATACATGGTGGCACCTCCTTCCTGTCCCCAGGCCACCCCTGGAGCTCAGCCTCCTCTGTGGGGCCCAGGGACCAGGTCCACTGCCATGGCCATCTCCTGAGCACCCCAGGTGCCCCCGACATGGTGGTAGCACCCTCACTCTCATTTACAGGTCACTTGTGTGACAGGGTGGCTGTGCCTCTGGCCCCAAAGCTGGCCCAGGCGCCCTGGACTGCTGGCACCCATACCTCCTGGTCTGGGTGGCCAGGCCTGTCCTTGAGAGGCCCCCTGGCCACACCCCTCCCTCCTGGGAGGGCTCCTGAGCCCCGGCCCGGACTCCACTCTGTCTTGTTAACAGCACAGGGAGGCAGGAAAAGACGCAGTGGACCGAGGACCCTGTGACCGTTTAGCTCAGGCTGAAGACACCTGAGATGTGCGAGAGCCTTTCAACAAAACTGCAAAGGAAAAAGGACTCCCCAGGAGCACCAGCTCCGTGACAGCCAAGTGACAGGACCTTGCACTGGAGGTGCTGCAACCGACTGCCCTCCCCTGAACAGCTTTCCCACTGCGGGGGTCTGGCAGCCCGGGGACAGATGGCTGCCCAGAAGCCCGAGGCACCACCATCCCAGGCTTCCCGCAAATGCAGAGGAAGAATCCAACAATCAGAAACGGTCTGCATGGGTGGGCCCAGCCAGGCACCCCCAGGGTGCGGGTGGTATCGCCCCAGGGGACAGCTGCAGGGTCACCCTTGCAGCAAGGAGTCCTCAGTGGCCCTGGGGGTCACACAGGGGCTGGTGGGGTGCAGTGGGGGCTCCCAGGATCTGGGTCCCACCCACTGTCCCCATCGGGCTCCTTCCTACCCCCTTCGTCCCTGCCCAGCCCAGAACCAGCCTCTCCTGGGCCTGCAACCTCCAAGGTGTGTCCTCATCTGGAACCTCTGTCCCCTCCTCCTGGCCTGCCCACTACCTCTCAGAGGTGCATGTCCTGGCCCCATTAGGGTGCTCCATGGCTCTCGGCGACCCCACCCTCTTAGCAGAGTGTGACTCCCCCCACCAAGATCCCCAAAGACACCTTCTCTGTTCTTTCCCATCAAACCCCTAGTGCTCAGCTCCCTCCACACACACCACCCCACACCTGCCCATTTCCCACCCTCAGCTCTGACTCGGTCACCCTCGCTCCCATGGCCTCACCGTCCACACATCTCACTCCTTCCTGGGCACACGCGTATGTGGCTGCTGCCCTTCTTTACCTGTGAGTGCCCTGTTGACCTCTGGATCGGAGCAGAAGCATCCCCTGCTGGGAATGCCTCCCTGATAGTCCAAGTTCTGGACAGGTGAGACCCAGGACAGGTGAGACCTAAGGATAGGTGAGACCCAGGACGGGTGAGACCCAGGACGGGTGAGACCCAAGGAGGGGTGAGACCAGGACAGGTGAGACCAAGGACAGGTGAGACCCAGGACAGGTGAGACCCAAGGAGGGTGAGACCCAGGATGGGTGAGACCAAGGACAGGTGAGACCTAAGGATAGGTGAGACCCAAGGAGGGGTGAGACCATGACAGGTGAGACCAAGGACAGGTGAGACCCAGGACGGGTGAGACCCAAGGAGGGGTGAGACCATGACAGGTGAAACCCAGGACAGGTGAGACCCAAGGACAGGTGAGACCCAGGACAGGTGAGACCCAAGGACAGGTGAGACCCAAGGACAGGTGAGACCCTAGATAGCTGAGACCCAGGACAGACAAGGTTCCCCATGGGTGTCTCATCACCTGGGAAGCCCACTATGTAACAGTGCCATCTCCACTGTCCACCCTGCGCTGTCCAGGGCTGGGCCTGGCTGTGCTTGGTGCTGAGGCCCAGGATGGGCCAGGTATGGTCTTTAATAAGTGACTCCACAGTGCAGTGGACTAGTGTCCCCTTACTCGTCCACACTCCGTAACAGGGTGCCACATGAACAGGTGGGGGCCTGGGTCCAGGCTGTCACCCAAGGGGAAGGCCAGGGCCATCTTCCCATCCATCCCTAACCCCCACCCTGCGGGCATGCCCACACTGCCCACTGCCCAGGAGCACTGCCCAAGCTGCCCTGACCTTCCCATTCCCTGACTAGGGGCAGTGTCCAGTGGGGGTGGACACCAGAACATCAAGGGGCAAGGAGAACTTCAGGGACAGCAGACAGGCTCCTCCCTGAGAGTGGCCAGGAGCAGGGACCTCTGGGGGACCCTGAGGACATACCAGGTTGAGGACAAAGCCCATGCTGGAATGCCAGAGCCATGGCTGAGAAGGAGGCCACGTCCCACGGCTATGAGCAGGCCAGGGACCAGGGACCCCAGAGCTACAGCCAGGGAGGCTGTGTCCCACAGCTCTGAGCAAGCCCGGGGCCAGGGACCCCAGAGCTGGAGGCCACGTCCCACGGCTCTGAGCAGGCCAGGGGCCAGGGACCCCAGAGCTGGAGGCCACGTCCCACGGCTCTGAGCAGACCAGGGACTCCAGAGCTGGAGGCCACGTCCTGAGGCTCTGAGCAGACCTGGGGCCAGGGACCCCAGAGCTGCAGCCGGGGAGTCCCGGGAGCGCCCCTGCTGGAGTCCTCACTGCTCGAGAAGAGAGCCCAGGGACAAACCCTGGGCTATGACTTGACCTCAGAGACCTGGACGGCTCTGCAGATGCCGCCTCCCACACCCAGTCAGTGACCAAGCCAGCCATCAGGCCAGTGGACATTTCCAGACTCTGTCCTGCCTCCCAACATCTCCCACCTGAATCCGGGCCCCAGCTGGCCGCCTCCCTGACGCTCCCCGACTCCATCTTGTCTGTGGGGCTCCCTGGGCAGCCCTGTAAACCCCGAGTCAAGCAGCACAGCCCACAGGCCTGTGGTCTGGCCCCCTGGCCCTGGCGGTCTGTAAACAGGAGGGGCTGGACCTTACCAACAGGGCTG
>JAJEJO010002595.1:430147-444762 GCA_020662805.1 Glaucomys volans
GTCCCAGACAGGCTCCAGCCTCTGGGCTCCACGTGATGGCCTCTAGCCTCCACCTGCAGCCGCACCCGCCCTGGCTCCCTGCAGTGAGCCCTCCAGGGAAGCACGGCTGGCGGCTGGTGTGATCTAACATTCGCCACACCCGTGACCCAGAACCACCTCGGGAGAGAGCCCTGCTGGGACACCACAGTCCCTCCCCGCAGGCGTCCTGGGGCCCTTTGTCCAACACCTGGGCCCTCCTCTTCCCACTCCCGCACTCGGAGGGCATCTGAGCCGCCATGGATGGCCGGAAACATTACTTTATGCACCAAGACAAAACCCAGCTTCCGGCTCCACAGGACGCGCAGACCTGTATTCTTGTGAAGACACGTCACCATGGTAGGACGGGCTTGTCCCGGCTCCCCAGCCTGGGCCGCCTGCACTGGCCACACTCGCTGCCCACTGCCTCTGGCAGAGAAGCTGCTGGTCCAGGTCGGTTTGGTCCTTGTCCATCTGACCATGTCCACCTGCCCAGGAGTCTATCTATGTCCACTTGGTCCAAGTCTACCTCATCCACGTCCACCTGCCCAGGAGTCTATCCATGTCCACCTGCCCAGGAGTCTATCCATGTCCACCTGGTCCAGTTCTACCTCATCCACGTCCACCTGCCCAGGAGTCTATCCATGTCCACCTGGTCCGGGTCTACCTCATCCACATCCACCTGTCCAGCAGTCTATCCATGTCCACCTGGTCCAGGTCTACCTCATCCAAGTCCACCTGCCCAGGGGAGGTGTGATAATTTGGGGCACCCGGCTCATCTCCCTTCATGGTCCTGGAGCCTTGAGACCTGCCTCTCCCACAGCCAGCAGGTGGCTCCTTGAGTCTTGGGGACAAGCCTGGAGAGAGGCTGACCACAGGGACCTGCGCACAAGGCCCCGAGATCCAGGTGACTCTGATTCACAGAGCCCACTGTGGTCCCCTGCCACTCTGGGCTGGGCACCAGCACCCACCTGGCCACCGACTGCAGCCTCCCTCAGCTGTGTGGAGCAGGAGTCCAGGTCAGCCACAGAGGCCATAACAAGGCTGCGGCCCAGGCTCAATGCCCGGCTGATGGCCTGGGACCCCACCGGCCCCGCATCTCCCGGGCTAATGAGCCAACTGGGACACCTCCCCCGCCCTGCCCACCCGTGAGGCCACGTCCTCCCCTGCTCTCAAGCCACTGTGGCCAGCTGGACCCTCTGCACTTCCCAGGACACCTCATTCCACAAGCGGCAACAGTGCCACTCCCTGGACCACACTCGGGAGGGCCTGTCCCAGCTCTCCAATGTGGGGGCTGCCCTGGCCGCTTCTGTGCCAGGCAGGGGCACCCAGGTGCTCCGCTGCCCTCTCCCCGCTCCACGGGCCTGCTGGACGGGGCTCCCCTGAGGCAGCTCTTTCCACTCCTTCTCAGCCAACCTGAGAAATGGCAGCAGCAGTTCCCACAGTGCCCAGAGGGACTCTGGGGCGGCGTCCTGGGAAGGGGTGGAGCAGGTGACCCTGCTCCCTGGGGATGCGACCCGACTGCAGAGACCCGCGGTGCTGGGGCCACGGCCACCGCCAGCTGCAGAGGACCCATGGGGGACTGGTGCTGGCTGCACAGGCCACACTGCTGGTCTCAGAAACGCAAAGCTGGGAGGGGTGGGCTCCGCAGGGCAGCACTGGGCAGCCCCCATCCCAGGCCACACTCCTGCACACCCTGCCTTTCAGAGCAGGCCCTCCCTGCAGGCCCCTCCCACAGGGGGCAGATGGTGAGGACTGCAGGGAGGGCCTTGCCCGGCCATGCCGCTCGCTGGGGACTGCTTCCTGAGGAAGGGATCTGTCCAGCCAAGCGACGTGGAGCAGCAAGCAGGAGGAAGGGGCAGCAGGTTCAGGACGCACAAGCAAGAGCCCAGGGAGAAACCACAGGTCCAAACATCCTGGGGCAGCGCAGAGGGGCACGTCCGAGGAAGGACTGGGACTGGGGTCCAGCAAGGCCTGTCCGCGGCCCTCCTGCTTGGAAATGGGAAGGACCCTCACCCATCCTCCACGTGCCCAGGAAGGTGGATGGGGCTGCTGCGGATGCCGGTGCTACCACGTGTCTCTTGCCTGTCCGTCTGCAACGTGTCTCCTGGATGTCCACCAGGCGTCCATCATGCGCCTGCCAGGGCGCGCTACGTGCCCAGTGCCTGCCGCTGTCCCTGCTCAAGCCTCCAGCGTCTGCATCCCGCGCCCTCCCAGGTGCACAGCACGCTCCCTTGCCCTTCCCAGAAGGGACAGAAGGCAGGCCCAGGGCACACAGCCCCCCGGTCTACTGGGGCTCGGGGACAGACAACGTCAGAGTAGAAGAGCCCACTGTGGTGATGGGCACTGCTGGGGGAGAGGGGCCCCGGGCAGAGGGGCCCTGGCCAGAGGGGCGCTGGGGAGAGGCACCAGGCGCAGGGGGGACCTGCTGGGCAGTCTGGGTGCCGAGACAGTGGCCACCCAGGGCGGAAGTGCTGGCCTATGGTCACCAGAGGACAGGCAGAGCCGCAGCAGGCCCCCTGCAGTAGGGTCTCCCCGGCGACCAGACAGTCAGGGAAAGAGGGCAGGAGGCTGGGGCCCCGAGACGCACTGCCTTCCACGCAGAGGCCTGGCCTCAGGACTGCTCGGCTTGTCCATCACGTGTGAAACCACAGCAGAGCTGGAGCCAACCCGGAAAGGGAGGCGTCTCCCCGAAACCCAGCCTCAGAGCCGTGAGAATGTGCTTGAAGCCCCTGGCGTCACGTAAACCAGAGGCAGGGACCCGCACTCGCACCCGAGCAGGACGGGCAGACCGTCCACACGGAGAACACACCATCCTTCATTTCGTGGAATTTCTAGCAAGACCAGAACCCCCCCACCCCCGCCCCTGCCCTGCCAGGAGGGCTCCGCAGACCCCACTGGGCACAGCGGCAAGGGTTGGGTCACGTCAAGGGAGTGGGGACCCTGAGGCACAGACACTAATGCCACCAAGAGAGGAGGAGGGCTCTGTGAGGGCGGCCGCCCCACTGCCCCCTGGCCCACCAGGCTGCCCCAGGCGCGGCTCCCAGACTGGGCGGCACAGGGCGCACGGGGGAGGGAGCCGTCCTGGACGCCGCCCTGGCACCCACCTGGTCAGTCTGCGGCTCAGGAAGGGGCGGCGCTGAGGCAGACACTGCTCTTCTGAGATCCCCGGGCCTGTCCCCGGGTCCCACCACCCACACCGCCCCGTGAGGCCCGGTGTGCCCACCAAGTTCCCAAACGGGGCTGGAGCTCCTGGACCCCAAAGGCTCCTGCTGGGTGGACGGCCTCCACCTTCTGGTCACCTCCCTCAGAGGGACGCCCATGTGCGATTTACCCATGACCCCGCATCACCGCCACCAGCACATGGTCCACAAGGAGCCAACCCCCGAGAGCCAGTGTTCCGACAAGGCCATGCGAGAGGACGAGGCCTCCAGGGGAAAGGAAGGCAGTGAGGTCAGCAGAGGCCGACCAGCAGCTGGTGACCGTCTGCAGGCAGGGTGACAGGACATGGCAGGGAAGTCACTGCCTCTGGAACCCTGGCTGCTGCAGAGGGCCACCACACACCAGTGAAACCTCACCCTGGAGGCCAGGCTGAGCCCGGAAGGACCTGCGACAGCCGGCTGCCTCCTCGCCCGCTGCCAGGAGCGTCTGCAGGAGGTGCCGTCGCCACACACGTGGGAAAACCGCGAGGAGGAAAGGAAAGGGACTGTGGCGTCAACACGCTGGTCCAGAGGCCCCCGCCGCCCGCCTCTCCCACCGAGGCGGCCCTATCGCTGCACTGATGTGACAATGCGTTCAGGACTTCTCGGCTCCTTGGAAGTGATCCCGTTTAGCTCGACAGGGCAGATGACGTTCAGCTTAACTGGAACAGGAAATAGGTCACATCCAGGTTTCACTGAACTAATTCCTTGGAGCCTCACGAAGGGCACCGCTAGCCGAGGGCCAGCCGCTCTGCACGGCCCTGCTTCCTGCCCTCACCTTCAGCTGCTCCGACCAGTGGGCCCGCGGCTAACACAACAGGCCTGGCCCCCAGGGCCTTTGCACATGCTGCATCCCCCCTGCCTGAGGCCCCAGCTGCCTCTCTTGCCATGGCCGGTCTGTCCGGTTCTGAGCCACACCTCCGGTCATTCCAGGGGCCCCCCTGCCTGCCCCACCCACTATGCTGGCCCTCTGTGGCTGCCACTAGCATGAACCGCGAGTTGGAACTTTTAATTATCCGTCTGTGTGGATGAACCTGCTTGGTTTTTTGGACGTCTGCTCTGCAGCCAGGGGCGTTTGAGTGTGTGCTCCCTGCTGTGCTCCCGCAGGTCCAGCCCAGCCCCTGGGGACCCCGCCAACATACCTGGAGTGCATGAACCACAGGGCTCTAGGGCGGAAAACTTCCCCGTGTCACCGAGGATGGCTTTGGAAAGTAAGAGGACGACAAGCTACTTTCTCACGCTTGTTACCTAATTCTGCGTCCCAGCAGCTCAGGGGAGGGGCGTGCGGGGGAGGAGGCAGCCCGGGTCACACGGAGCGGTGGCTCCGGAGCAGACTGAACGGACCCCCAGGAGCCACGCCCAGGCGACGGCAGCCCTGCTGAGCTGGGCTCTCGGCAGGAGGAGCCTTCACGGGGCCGTGGCCTGTGAGCTCTGCCCCTGCTGAGCTCGGGCTGCGGGCTCCACTGAGGTGGCCCGGGGTCAGCTGAGTGGGCAGCCCTGGCAACGAGGTCAGGACTGGCCCCAGTCGAGGAGACCAGGAGCTCCACAAGCAGGTGCTGAGGCCGAGTCCCAGTCCCTCTTGGCTACTAGCTGGCCTCACCCGCAGAAGGCCCACCACCACGTGGTCCCAGCTCCGGGGCCCAGGTGTGCCGGGCAGCCCACGGCAGGGCCACCAGGCTGATGGGCAGTGTAGGGGTCCAGGGCTGCTCCGAGCACAGGCAGTCACCCCAGGTTGGATTCTGATGCCTCTCGTCCACGATCCCCAGACTTTTTTGATTAATTTATTTAAAAATTGCTTTTAGTTGTAGATGGACACAAGACCTTTGTTTCACTTATTTTATTTTTATGTGGTGCTGCGAATCGAACCCACTGCCTCACACGTGCTCGGCAAGTGCTCCACCACTGAGTCACAACCCAGACCAAATTTTTTAAGTTAAAAGAAAGCCCAGGTGAAGCATCCCCAGGTTTGGAGAGGCCGCTGAGGCCCAGGCCAGCAGGGCAGTGGGCAGCCCTTTGTGCCCGTGGGGTCCTGGCCACTTTCCCACAGCACCACACCTCACCGGAGGCCCCTCGGGAGCAGGCAGCGGGACTGGCTGGCCCCCCACTCTCCATGGCTGGGTCAGCCCCAAGCTCCTCCAAAGTTCCTGAGAGGCCCACAAAGGTGGGCGGCTGCTCAGAGCCTCGGGCACACCCACAGGGACCTGGGCAGCCCCAGCCAGCCCCGCTCAGTGCACTGCCCGAGCAGGCCTGGGGGCCGGGTGGGGGCAGCCCCAGCATCCCACTGACCCAGCAGCTGCAGCGCTGGCTACGGCCCGGACTCCACCGACCCCTCCACCGGGGACCCAGCAGCCAGGAGTCCCTGTGGGATGACACTCAGACCGCTCTGCGCACGGCCTCACCCCTGCCCCTCCTCCCCAGGGGCTGAGACGTGAGCACGGTTCAGGGAGCAGCTTCCAGACTGGGCCCCTGTGCAGCCAATGAGCACGTCTGTCCCGTAAGCACCCAGGACCTGGGGGTGCTCAGCTGCACAGGGCCTCACCCCGAGTCCTCCCTCCCTGGGTGTGGACTCAGGAAGGGCGGGCATGGCGGGGCCGGAGCTGGGCTGCCCTCCCCTTGGCAGCACCCCGGCTCTGTAGGACACAGCAGCCTGGTCAGCCCGAGGCGCAGCCCTGCCACAGGGCCACTCAGACGCAGGCAGCCCACCCGGGGCGGCCACCACCACAGGAGCAGCAGCGCCAAGGCCCCTGCGGAACCCCGAGGAGCACCGCGTTCACCCCATCCTGCCGACTCCTCAGAGCGGGCTGCGGGTACTGGGGACCTGCTGAAGACACCCGGGGCCAAGTTCCTGTCCACACTGCTGGGTCTGACCCTGGAAACCAGGAAGTCACCTGTGTCCACGACTGCCATCTGAGGAACTGAGGCCGACGCCGGCTCCCCAGCTCAGTGGCTGCGTTGGGTGCACGTCGCCACCGCGGCGTGAGGACCTCAGATGCGGTTCTGCCCTGACGGACACACGGTCCAGCCCGTGTGATCGGGTGCTGAAGCCACTTGGAGACACATGGCAGGAGGCAGCAGGCCTGCGCCCAGGGGGCCAGAGCAGGGTCTCGGGGCCACCGAGGCTGCTCAGGAGGGAGCCCAGCCCCAGGCCCACCCTGTGCAGCTCACTGAGCAGGCGTGAGCACCAGCTGTGCCCAGGCCCTGGGCATGGCAGTGGCACTTGGTAGTACCAAGGTGACCAGGCCAGTGCAGAGATGAGCAGAGGGGACAAGGTGAAGTCCAGCTGCAGCGTCTGCCACGAGCCCTGCGCCACTGCAGGTACCGAGGGCGGAGGGCCCGAGGGTCACCGTGCACACCCCGCGGCCCCCAGGCGGTGCCCCTCCTCCCTGACCTTGTGAGGACCTGGCGGCAGCCTGGAAGCGCGGTCACTTCCTGCGCCTCCTTCAGTGGGTTTCTCACGCCCCAGCCCCACGGCAGACATATTCTCAGCCACAGTGACATGCGGTTGCCACGGGCAACGGATCCTCCCCCAGAAGCAGTAACGATGCAGGGCCTGGCCCGCCGCCCCCGTGGACACAAACCCCCGCGGGAGCGTGTCATGAGCGCAGGCCGTGGGCACCTGCAGGGGAAGGAGAGCGCGCCAGGCCCGAGGCGGGAGAGGCCTGGGCACCCTGGTGGTGGGCAGAGCAACCGGCACAGGGCAGTCCCAGGTGGGCAGAGCTGACACCACAGGGTCTGTCCACGTCCATCCACGGGCCAGGAGGGAACGAGTGGTGGGGACAGGGCCCGAGGTGGTGCTCCTCACAGGCAGATGGGCAGAGAGTAAGGGACAGGGCGGGAGTGGCCGAGGGAGGCGGCCCCAGGCGAGGCCCGGAGACAATGGCGCGCCCAGGGCAGCGAGGCCTGGGGCTGGGCCCTCCCGGAGCGAGTCAGAGATGGGTCCAGACAGGGCAGGGCTGGGGCCCGGCCCAGGGGCAGAGCCCGGCCCAGCACAGACAAGGCCCTGGTTCAACCCCGCACCCGGCAGAGCGGAAGCAGCAGAGCGGCAGCTCCTGAAGGACCGAGGCTGGGTGCTGGCACAGGACGCACCAGAAGAGTCACCGGGGGGAGGGCCTCCCCTGCCCCCTCGCCCAGCCCCCATCTGCTCACAGTGAGAACCAGACAAACCTCCCCAATGCTGCAAAATAATCACGTTTAAAAGCTTCTTCTGTTAGAAGCAGCAGAGCAGTGAAGACCCCTGAATGGACCCTGCTGCTGTCCCTCCACACCAGGCCCCTCGGGTCTGCATCCTGAGCAAACCCAGGAGGCTTCAGGGCTTTCTGGCCCCACACCCGCCACAGAGGAACAGCTAAGAGGAGGGTCTTCCTGGGCCTGTGGCCCACGCTGCAGGCCCAGCAGCGGCTCTAAGGAGTGAGCAGTGCCAAGTGCAGCGTCCGGGGTTAGGGTCAGGGTTAGCACCCCGCTGCTGCCCCCCACCTGAGCATGCAGGGCGCCCCAGGCCTCCCTCCCTGCTCTGCTGGGTCTTCCGCACACTGCCCTGCAAAGCAGCCGGGGCTGCTCGCCTGGTTGCCCTCACAGGAGAACAGAAGGGCTGCGGGCTGTGTCCACGCAGGATGCATGCAGGACACCAGGCCAGGAGGGGCCGTGTGCAAAGGCCACACGTTGGGACAGGGCCCAGGGCGGGGCAGCTGCTCCTGGCTGTGCGGGAGCACAGGGCGGCATTCCGTCTTGCTCACAGCGGGCGGGCAGTGAGGACCTGTGACCCCACGGCTGCAGAAGGCAGGCGACAGCAGCCACGCCCCACGCAGGCCGGACACCACGCGGACACTCCAGCAGGCACATGGCACACACCCGTGACCCCAGCGACTCCAGGCCAGGCGGGAGGATGGGGCTCCAGCCAACTCAGCAAGAAGGTGCCCCTGGGTTCAAGTCCCAGCCCCGCAGAACAACAAAACCCACCAACTGAAGACTTGGAGAACACCAGAGAGGCCAAGGGTGGACCCCAGCACCAGCCCGGGCACTGCCCGCAAGGGAAGCTCATTGGCCCTCGGCCCAGAAGTCAAGGCTGCCCACCCCTCTGCTTCTGGAGCCCAGAGTTCCAACCCAAGAGGCCAGACCAATGCACACAGTCCCAGGCCGCCATCAGAGCCCCTGGACAGCTCAACAGAGCAGCTGTGCTCAAACATGCAGGGTCTCAACAGACACCTCCGAGGGAGGCACTAGGTGGCACCCCGGCCCAGAGGCCGTGGCCCAAGCTCCAGGGGGGCAGCACAGCAGACAAGGGGGCCTCGGCGTGGCCACAGGATGCAGCTGGGGAAAGCAGTGTGGGGCACTCAGTCCAGGACAGAATGACTGGGACCGGAGACTCACTCCTGGATGCAGCAAGCAGGGCCCCGCGCGCCTTTCGCACCCAGTTCACAGCCCAGGAGGGACGCCGGCCCCCTCGCAGGCAAACGCGGAAGGAAACAGGCGTGAAGCGTGCAGCTCAGGACGGACAAACCCATGCCAGTCGACACAGCCATCAGGCCCCGGGACAAGGAGGAACAGAGGGTGCAGGGAGGGACGGGAGGGAGGGCTTCATGGGGAGAGGGTCGGTCATGCACAGGGCCGTCCTGGCCAGGGAAGGGGCACCTCCACTCAGCTCCATCCCAAGACCCTTGGCTCTGTGAGCATCTCACCACAACAGAACCCAGACTGACCAAAACGGTGGCCAAGGGTCTCGGCACTAGTGAGGTCGCCCACAGACGGCACCCTTGGCCATCCGTGGGGTGCTGGGGACACCCCGGCCTGGGCGTGCCGGGCAAGTGCTCCACCTCTGAGCGCAATGCCAGCCTCGTTCGCTGATCCTGAAGAGTGGCATTTGGATCCTGTGGGCACGAGTTTCCGGTCACAGCGTCAAGCAAAGGCAGGCTCTGCTTGCTGGACGGGGACGGTTGATGTCACATGGCGAAAACACCTGCAGGACCAGAGTCTGGAATGACCAGGCTGCGCCTGGCGCAGCGGCCACACCCGTGACCCCAGCCATGCGGGAGGCGAAGCAGCAGGGTCCCGAGTGCACAGCCAGCAGGCAGCTTAGAGAGACCCTGTCTCAAAATAAAGCGACAGGGGCTGGAGCAGCTCGGTGGGGAGCAACTGCCCAGGACGCAGAGGCCCTGGGTCCATCCTCAGTCTGAAAAACAAGCCAATCAACAAACCCAGCCGGGCGTGGTGGCACACGCCTGTAATCCCAGCACTTGGGAGATCTGAGGCAGGGGGATCATGAGTTCAAAGCCAGCCTCAGCAACTTAGCGAGGCCCTAAGCAACTCAGTGAGACCCTGTCTCTAAATAAAATACAAAATAGGGCTGGGGGTGTGGCTCAGTGGCCAAGTGTCCCTGAGTTCAATCCCTGGTTCAAAAAAAAAAAAAACAAACCCAACTTGGAGTTTGGTTCTGAGCTGGTTCTGGTTCATGGTGCTTCAGCTGACCACAGAGACCAGGTCACACCAGGTCCCCAGGGGCAGGAGTGAGAACTGAGATGGGGCTGTCGAAGACCAGGCTTTGGACAGGGGTGTGGCACAGCGGCAGAGCCCCTGCCCAGCAGGCGAGGCCTCGGGCCCCTCCCTCACACCGCAAGAAAAGAAAGACCAGGCTTTGTTTCTGAACGTGCAGGAGGAATCCCTAAAACCACCCAGGGTGGGCCTGACCCCGGGGACTGGTCATTCTGACAGCCTCACGCTCCAAGGAGCAGCTGGCTGGGGGCAGGGACATGTCACAGCCGAGCAGCGTCCTGGAAGTGGTCAGGAGCACCCCTGGGGACACTGGGCCTGCGCCCCACCACCCAGCACTCGGCCTTACCTCCCTCTCTGGCCAGTCCCACACCATCCACTGCAAAACCAGGGCCGTGCAAACCGGGCAGGTTTGGGTGCCTGTCTAGAGCGAGGGGGCCCAGGGAGGGCTGGAGACGGAAACCCTGGGCCTGGGGTTGCCGCGCGAGTCCTCACCCAGGCCCTCCCAGCCCAGGAGGAGCCCGCCCGGCCCCCGACTGGCTCTCGGGCTCTGGCCTCCGGAAGGGACTGCCTTCCTCTGGGTGGGCACCGCCTGCGCTGCTCCATCCTGAGCCCTGGTGCACCCCACACATGCACATGCCCCCAGCCCTGCCCCAGCCTGTGTGGAATCCTGACCCAGGTGAAGGTTAGGTGGTAGGGTCTCGGGCAACGATTGGGCCAGGTAGGCAGAGCCCCTAGGCAGGGATTGGTGCCGTGCCAGAGGCTCCAGCGAGCTCACTGGACCCTTTCTCCACACGAGGACAGGAAGAGGAGGCCGTGTCTCTGAACCTGGAAGTGGGTCCCTCCAGACGCTGCAGAGCCCTGACCTGCACTCCCACCTAGTACCGAAGAAATGGCGCCTGCTGCTTCTGGCTGTGGCGCTGAGGCCTGAGCCCAGGGAGCTCCACCACTGACTGCATCCCCAGCCAATTTTTAAATTTTCTCTTTTGACTCAGGGTCTCTCCCTAAATTGCCCAGGCTGGCCTGGAACATGGCATCCTTCTCCTCAGCCTCCCACCTCAGCCTCCTGAGATGCTGGGATTCCAGGCATGGCCAGGGCCCGGCAGCATCTGTCACTCCTCGGCCCCCGGGCTGTGGCACTGTGTCACTGCAGTCACAGGGAAGACCTTGTGAGGACAAGGCAGGGGCACCACGCCTGGGAAGGCAGTCTCACTGCCAGCTTCGCCCTGCCTCGCCTCTGCTCCCGCATCTGAGCACGGCACAGCCCAGGAGCAGGCCTCTGTGGGTGGAGACTGCGTGAGAGCGACGAGATGCAGGCGTGGGGAAGGCTCACTCCTACACTGCGGGGGGTGCAAACTGGTGCAGCCCTCTGGAAAGCAGTATGAGAATCCTCAGGAAACTCGGAATGGACCCACCATCTGACCCAGCTACCCCACTCCTCGGTTTATACCCAAAGGACTTAAAATCAGCACGCTACAGTGACACAGCCACATCAATGTCTATAGCAGCTCAGTTCACAACAGCTAAACTATGGAACCAACCTAGGTGCCCTCAACAGGTGAATGGATCAAGAAAATGTGGTGCATACATGTGATGGAACACTACTAAGCTTAAGGAAGAATGAAATGATGGCATTTGCAGGTAAATGGATGGAGCTGGAGAATATCGTGCTAAGTGAAATAAGCCAGACCCAAAAAACCAAAGGCCGAATGTTTCCTCTGACATGCGGAAGTTGATTCACCATAAGCAGGGGAGTTAGGGAAGAAAGGGTTACCATACAGCAGATAGAGGGGAGTGAGGGAGGGGCAGGGGCACGGAGCAGGAAGGACGGCACAGTGAGCAGACACTCCTACCTCATGCACCTGTGTGACTGCATGGCCGTGTGATCCTGCAGTGGATACAATCAGAAAACGAGAGATCCCACTCCATTTATGTACCACCTACCAAAGTGTGCACTGCACCTGCCGTCAGGGACAGCCACCAAACGAAGAAAGCTAAAATCAAAAAAAAAAAGAGCAACCTCACTTGGCCAGCGTGGCCACTCCAGGAGGCACTGACGCTCTGCCCGCATCCCACCACCGCAGGGAGCCCCCGGCCCCCGCAGCACCCCCGCCTGCCATGGAGGAGGCCCCCTGCAAGGCGCCTGGCCTGAGCTCCCAGGACTCCTGCTCTGGCCTCCCTGTCCCACCTGCTGAGTCCCGGGGCCCCTCCGGGACTCAGGCAGCCCTTCAGTAGAACTGGTGCTGTCCACAGCAGCCACCCAGGTCACAGGCCCACCCAGGCAGCTCTTAGGAGGGACTGAATGTGGCCGCAGACCCCCGGGAATCCCTGGTGGGCACTCACTGTGGGAGCCCAGGGTGGAGACGCTGCTGGGCGCTCCAGGCTGCCCGGGAGCTGCTGCCCTCGGCCCTGCCTGGAAGGCTGTGCTGCGCTGGCCCCCTCACACCACGGACCCTGCGGCCATCCTGCCAGTCACTCCACGGGAGCTGGGGCTGCCTCGCCCCTTCTTCACACCCACTGGCCTTCCTCAGAGTGTCCCAGTGGCCGCCACCTCCCCCCTCGCCCCCAGAGGTCCCTGAACGCAGCCTACACGGAGGCCAGGCCTCCTCACCTGGGGCTCGGCACAGCCCCCCAGCCCCTCCGCCTCAGCCCCCACGTCCCCTGGGGCTCCAACTGCAGCCCCAAGCCCAGCCCTGGCCAGGGAGCCCCCAGTGGGCCCCCCACACTGGCCTCGCAGACCCTGCCCCACAGGCCGACAGGGTGTGACTCCTATTGCCAGCCCTGCCCTGGCCCCAGGGTCCGCCTGCCAGCCCTGCCCTGGCCCCAGGGCCCCCACAGGGCCAGGCATCAGGAACCAGGAGGCTGACTTGCCCAACGTCCCCGGGCTAGGGCAGGGCCAGGGTGCCAGCTGGGCCTCCAGGGTCATTTTCGGACAGTCACTCAGGGCAGCAGGACAAGGAGTGCCACAGAGGGGACAATGCCACAACCAGGCCACGTGGATGCTCCAGCCAGGGGGAAGGACAAGGAGGCAGAAGCTCCAGTCAGGAGGGAGGACAAGGAGGCGGAGGGTGCCTTGGGGGGAGGACAAGGATGCAGAGCTGCCTTGGGGAGGACGATCGCGTGGATGCTCCAGCCAGGGGGAAGGACAAGGAGGCAGAAGCTCCAGCCAGGGGGGAGGACGAGGAGGCGGAGGCTGCCCAGGGGCAGCCCACAGTGGCACCTCACATTTCCCAGGCCGAGTGACAGGGACAGGGCAGCCTGATGTCCACCTCCCAGGGGACAAGTTCCCTGCACACTGGTCTCATCTCGGCCTCGAAAGGTGAAGCTGTCACAGGCAACTGCTCTCCTAAGCCTCTGTCCCGAGGAGAGGAAGGTGGCCCGAGGCGGGCACACTCAGTGGCACCTCTGCCACAGACAGCAGGCCCTGATGACTCAGGAGCTGTTGGTCAGCAGGTCCGGCTGGCCCCAGGTCACCAGCACGCTCCACAGAGAGCACCATGAAGGGCGACCCTAGTCTCTTGCTGACCTTCGCAGTGGTTGGCATGCGCTGCATTTGTGGAAGTCCTTTCTCTCTGGTGCTGTCACCAGGGCCTGGGGACCAGAGCCTTGCACGCAGCCTGCTCAGCTGGCTGGAGGGCCCTGGAGCTGAGCGACAGGGGAGGTGGCACTGCACGTGGGCAGCAGTGTGCGGGAGGTGCTCAGAGCACCCTGGACCCGACTGGGGACCTCTCAAGCAGCTCTGGAGCAGGAGGGAGGGGATGGCTGGACCAGCCGGCCACCTCTGACAGGACAGGCCCCACTTCGGACCCTTAATGGCATGGGGAGGACACAGCTGGGCCTTCAGGTAGGAGAGGTGGCCTCTGAACAGACCCCAGGGCAGGTATGTGGGAGGAAGGAAGAGGCTGAGGCCAGGGCAGGAGGGTCCTGCTGGCCTTGAAGAGGTCAGAGATGGGGAGCAGCTGGGGGGAGAGGGGCAGGGTCTCCACAGGGTGTGGGGGGGGCAGGGCCAGGTGCTGAGGGAATGGCAACCCCCATCCTAGCCCAGCCCTGCCCCCCAGAGCAGCAGGAGAGCCGCTCCACCAGCCTCAACACAAAGGAGGCCTTCAAGCCAGGGCCAGGCGGCCAGCACGTGCCAGTCACCAGCAGTCTGCCCATGCCACACCCAGGCCTCGAGGCCAGGCCAGCGCTGTGCCCAGCCGCCTCAAGGCCAAGCGCAAGCTCTCTTTTGTGTCTCATGGAAAAGGGGCCCCTGCCCCGCTCGCAGGCAGGGTGGTCACAAAAGTGGGAGCAGAGCGCCAGCCAGAGAAAGTGACCCGCGTTCCCCTCGCTGCAAGGCAGAGGCACAGGGGACAGCACTCGCGTCTGCCAGGCGCCTCGGCACAGACCAGGATCTTCCTGGTGACGGGACGGGACGAGACCATACCGCGAGAGCGAAGCCAGGCGCCCTCTGACCTCCCGGCCCATAGCTCACAAGTCGCGCAAAAGCCCAGACCCCCGGGCAGCAGGGGCAGCTGCATCCCAGGCCGCACGCCCCGAGCCCACCCTGCTCCTGTTCCACAGCCTCCCGTCCCTGCTGGAGGCCAGCAGAGGCTGCGGCGCCGCTGAGGACTCCACGCACAACGGCCAGGGAGGGCTGCCCTGCCCCCTGCCCACCCGAGGCCGGAGCAGCCGCAGTGCCCACGAGCCCGACTGGCCTGCCACAACACTCGGGATGGCCACGACTACCTGTCACCTCCCCGCCTCCCCGGTAGGCCCTGGCCACTCAAGAATGGGGCCGAGGCAGGTCCCTGGGCAACCAGCGAGGCCCCGTCTCAGAACCACCCAGCCCCGAAGCACACGGCTGCAGTCCCAGGGGAAGGGAGAAAGCACAGCTTGATGGACTCCGGGTGCCCGTGGGCCCCAGGCTTGATGGACTCC
>JAJEJO010002595.1:444772-535775 GCA_020662805.1 Glaucomys volans
AGGCTTGATGGACTCAGGGTGCCCGTGGGCCCCAGCCGCCCCCAGCACCACCTCGGGCACTCTGGGTGGCTCGAGGTCTGTTCCGGGTGTTCCCACCACAGTGCTGCCTGCACTTCCCGCTGCTGTGCACACGACCTCGTGGTGCCAAGGCCACCACCACCCAGGACACTCGACACCCTCCGGGCCCCGACTGGCCTCCAGAGGAGTCAGGGAGGCTGTTCCCAAACTCAAAACAATCCTAAAATCTCATGTCACCTTACCAAAGAGCAATTTATAACACTGGAAAAAATTCTAAGTGGTCAATAAAGCTTTCTTCGCTGACCACATGAAAAGGAAGACGGACTTCTCCAGAGGTGTGTGTAGGGGACACTGCAGAGCTGTCACTCAGGAAGGACAGCACCCAGACGCAGCAGCGGGGGTGGCCTCGAGCGGGCGTACCCGAGACAGGTGGGGGTGAGGAAGTGCGCCCGGGCTGCCCGCACGCAGAGGACGCAGGGAGCACAGGCCCAGGCCCAGCGGGCGGCCTGCCGGCCAGGCTGTAAGCAGGGGCCGGCACCGAGGTTTGTGACTCGTGCTGATGCCACCCCCACGGGACCCTGAAATGGACCAGAGTAAATAAGTCAGGGACAGACACCCCAGGACTCCTGCAGACAGATGGCCCCGCTGGCCGCTGCATGGACAGCATGCCCGGGCAGCCTGGCTGCGCCAGCAGAACAAGCCCGGGGGCGTCCGGTGGGGAGAGCTGCAGACCGGCCCCTCTCACTTGCCCGACTGACGTGGTCACAGGGGTGGGGGCCCTGACCGCGTCTGTCCATGTGAAGCCAGAGTGCGTGGTGGACACACAGGGCCAGGCGTGGAGAAGGGGGTGAGACGGAGGGAGGAGGAACGGGGGGAGCCTGTGCCTCCCCAGGATCCCGAGGCTGGCATACCCAGGACCTGCACAGGCGGGCACCAAAGCTGCGCCCTTGGGGACGCAGCCCAGCACACATGGGACGGTTTCCAAACACCTCCCTCCACCCGGAGGAAGCCCTGCTCCCCGGAGGACCACCCGTCCAGGCTGGAGCGGGTGAGTGCAGGGTGACCGTGCCAGAGACACCAGCACACATGCGGCTGCTGAGGAGTGGTGCCACCAGACCTGGAGGAACAGTGCCGGGGACGGTGACACCAGTGGGAAGTCCTCAGGTTCACGTCACTGTTCGAGGTCAGCAGTGGGCAGCAGAGGGTTGCCCCTGCCCATGGCCACAGCCACACTGGCCACATCAGGGTAAAGAAGTTCATGGCCAGGTGGGCCCGCAGCAGAGCCCACTGCCGAAGGCAGACGCTGCCCAGGGCGGGGGAGAGGGGCGGGCAGCATCCCGCCGTCCACTCTGTTCCGTGGACCGGGAGACTCTCCCAGGTCTGGGCAGAACCACCTTCAACGGCAAAGGGTCTGAAGAAACCCAGGGAGGGGAGGGGAGGCTGCGGGCAGCGAGCAGTCAGGGCTTCCACCCCCCAGGCGGGACACCTGAGCCTGACCCTGGGTCTGAAGGTCAGGCTCCTCCTCACCTGCTGCCGGCAGGGAGGGCTGACCCCGCACCTGGGCAGACGCGGACCACCCCTTGCGTCTTCCCCTCAGGGAGATATGAAAGCGTTCTGAAGGTGCTGCTGAGGAGGGGCTGGGGACGAGGGGCTGGGGACGAGGGGCTGGGGACGTGGCGCTGGGTGCAGCCCCTGCCCACCTGGCTCAATGACCCTGCGCTAGGACAGGCCCTTCAACGAAGTGCCACTTTGACCCAAAACTCCGCAGGTTTGTGAGGGATGGGCAGAAGCGGGGCCCCGGGCTGAGGCGGGCCCGCTGCCGCTCCAAGCCTCGCCACTCCCAGGTCTCCCCATGCTCCTGTCACTGTCCTGTCCCTGGGGGGCCCAGGTGGGCGGGGCCACAGCAGGCCCTCAACTCCCTCCTGACTCCTGGCCAGCTCACGGGGGTCCACTCTGCCGTGGAATCACGGGTAGAGGGGCAGCTCACCGAGTGGCTCGTCCCGATGCCACTATGATGGACACGTTGTGCCCAGAGGAGGACTCAGAACACCTCCACGCCCTGGTCACCACCACCCACAGTCCCCAGCCATAGGCCAGGACAGGGGCGACCACGCATGGGAGCAGGACGTGGGCCCGACAGTGTGGCCGTCAGAGGGCCACATGTGCCACCGGAGGGGGCAGAGGCACCGGCTACAGTCTCCATGGAGGGCTGGAGATGCGCGGGCCCCAGACACCCCTGGGGAGCCACGAGGAGAAGTCGGAGCAGAGGGGCTTCCTCTGCACCCGCGACACGCCCCCACGGACTGCAGTGCGGGCCTGCAAAGGCAGCTGCCCGGGCACCAGGGCGTGGACTTCCTCCCAGGGCAGGAAAGCGGCCCAGGGGGTTCCGGACACTGACTCCAACCCACCGTCCAGAGAGCACCACCAGGCGCGTTCCAGGGACGCAAGGAGGTCCACGTGCCCGAGAAGCCGCCGAGCAGGGCGTTCCCGTGCTGCGCCCCCCACCCGCCTGAGCACACGCTGCAGACTCACCGGGCCTCCTTGCTTTGCAAACAGCCCTGTTAGGGGCTGGAGCGTGGCTGAGGCAGAGCCCGCCCCCAGACCACACACCACACACAGCCAGGTGCCACCGGGCAGCCGGGCATGGGCTCAGGATCCGCAAGCACACGCTTCTCATCTGAGCCCCGTGCCCAGGGCCTCTGCGGACCTTCGTGACTCGAGTGTGAATGCTGGCCATCAGCCTGGAGCTGACAGTGGCTTGGAGCTGGACTCAGGACAGCGGGGTGGGGGGCACCATGTGGCTCCTGGTCCTTGTGCCACCAACACCTTCCCCTGAGGACCCTGCAGAGCTCCTGGGCTTCGATGGTGGGCTGAGCCCGCACACCACCACAGTCAAAGTCTCCAGGTCAAGCCATCATGAGTCAGGGCCCCCTGCAGCCCAGGAGGCCCAGCACATCCCCCCAGGGACCCACGGCTCCCCAGGCCAGCAGCAGCGACCTGTGGCAGGCTGACCGTGCTGTTGGAGAAGGGGCCCAGGTGCTGGACACTGGTCTGGGAGGACGGCAGCCTGAAGGCAGCTTGTTCCCGGCAAGACACAAGGGGAGGCTCCCCTGGCTGCCCAGCGCAGCCCCTGCGGCCCCCAGGGCTGCTCCTCACACCACCCACCACGCTCACAAACAGAGACCGTTAAGTGCTGCTCAAAGGGGCACCGCCCAAGGCCAGCAAGACAGTCATTTTTTGAGGCCAGTGGAACCTGGTGCCTCCCTGGCATCCTCCGGGAGGCGCCTCCCGGGAATGCAGGGGCCAGCTGTGAGCCAGGGCACACACGGGGCTCACACAGGCCCCGGGTGAACACAACGCCCGGCTCCCGTCTCCCCAAAGAGCCTGGCCCCGAAGAGCTGCCCTCGTCAGCCAGGAGCCCTGCGGGGCCACCTCTGTCCGCAGAGCAACTCTCGGCATCTCCATTCAAATCCAGCCTCTCCGGGCGCTTACACTCAGGCCGACAGTCAGACGCAGCTGCGAAGCTCTCCGTGGAGGGCCGCTCAGGCACGCTCCTGCACCCGCAGACCACCAAGCCGCTCCCCTGGCCTCTCCCCCTCCAGACACAGGGCAGGAGGAGGCAGGAGGCAGCTGGTCCAGGGTGGTGACACTCACACCTGGTGCCACACACAACTGCCCGTCCCACTCTGCTCCTGCCCACCCGTCCTTGGAGAGCAGGTGGAGGAAGCGAGGCTGGGGCAGTGACGGCCTGGACAGGGCCTGCTTCAACACCACTGCCCGACAGAGGGACAAAACCTGCCAGAACCAGACACTGGAAAACGAGGGCCTCCGGTCCTGCAGGAGGTGCCCCGAGCCGCGCTCTGTCCTGTCTCATCAAACCAGGTGCAGTGTGAGGCCAGGCGGAGGCCACGCCTGTGAACCCATCTACACAGGAGGCCGAGGCAGGAGGACCACAAGTTCAAGGCCAGCCTCAGCAACTTAGTGAAACCCTGTCTCAGAATAAAAAAATAAGAAGGGCTGGGGGTGTGTCTCAGTGGTTAAGCACCCGGGTACAAAAGAATGTGCAGTGTGTCCAGAGCCACAGGGACAGAGGGCGGGAGGGAAGCCCTCGTCCAGGTGCTGGGGCGGCCGCTCTGTCCTCACGAGCCCTGCAAGAGCCAGCCTAGGAGGGACAGTGCTCAGGCCTGAGGGGGCTGCAGTGAGGTGACCCTCCCCTCAACCCTGGCTGACCTGGTGCTCCCAAGCCCACACCATGCTCCTGAGCCTCTGCGTCAAGGACCCTCCCAGGGGTCCATGCCGCCAGCCCAGACATGCTCGAGACCCCTCTGGTGCTCCCTCCAGCCAGAGACCCTCTCGGCCCCTGGCTGCAGATCTGGCCACCTGCCACCCCCTCCGCCCAGTCACCCTGAAAGCATTCCAAAGCCCAAGGCCGACCAACGAACAAGCAAAGCAGGCCTGGGGTCCACCCAGGGCGAAAGCTTGCCCCGGCCTCTCCTGGAAAACGGGGTGCGTGAACAGCCCCCGGGAGAGGAGAGCCACGAGGGAGGGGCTGCCCAGCCCAGCCAGGTGCCCAGGCCCGGAGCAGCGCGACCCTGAGGGGGCCGAGCAACCTCAACAAGGCACGTGGTGTCAGGAGGAGGCTGGCCCCACGTCCTCTTCCCAACCCGAACCTGGTCCAGTCATGAGGACCAGCCAAATCGAGGTCCTTCTACAACCTGAGCTGCACCCCACAGAACAGGCAGGGACGCAGCAGATGATGCCTGTGGGTGCTGGCCACGAATGGCCTGCCGCACTTCACTCTGGGCAAGACTGAGCAGCAGGGACCATGGCCGCTGCCTTCACCCTGCTTCTCCTGAACCTTCGAAACCATCCCAAAAAATAGTCTCTGTAAAAAGCCACACGGCCTCTGCCACGGACGCGGGGCCCTGCCTGACCTCTGTCCCCTGCCTGACCTCTGTCCCCTGCCTGACCTCTGTCCCCTGAGCCAGGTGAGAGCGGCAGGAGACGTCGTCCTTTCCTGTTCTCAGCAAGGAAAGGGGTGCTGGGGTGCCGCTCGGCGGCAGAGCACGGCTCCCGCGTGCCAGGCCCTGGGCTGGACCCCAGCACACGAGAAACTAGCAAATACATTAGCCAGGGGCTCGCGGGCACGGGCATGCAGGTCGACAGCAGCCTTGCCCACTGCCCACCTCCCCTAGGACCCTCCCCAGAGGCCATCACCAGCAGCCTGGGGAGTGTGATGTGGACACCCCCAGGCTCCTCCAAGACCAGTCCAGGAAGGCGCTCTGGTGCTCCCTTGGGGCAGAGAGAAAGGCCAGGACCAGGGGGAGGGACCTGGAGACAGGTGCCCGTGGCCACCAGGAAGACAGGCAGGGCAACCCAGGAGGAGAGTGCTGGGCATGGGCCCAGTGGCTGAGGAGGTGCCCCTGATGCCCTTCCCTCTGGAGTAGCCAGAGGAGCAGGGGCCTCGCCAGCAGGTGGGGCACCCAGGCCCGCCAGGGCAGGACGCTCGTGGATGGGAGCCCTGCAGTGGCCCGCAGTGACGGGGAGCCGCCAAGGCATGACAGCACAGGGCAGCTTTGTGAGAGAGGCCATGGGACCCTCTGAAGAAGAGACGGCCAGGACAACCCCTCGCCTCTCCGGGGCCTCGCTGCCACCCACTGCCGTGGCGGGCACGCAGCTGGACAGTGCTGGAAGGGGACACACCTGGGCCTGCGGCTCAGCACAGAGCTATGATCAGAGAACTCCTCTCTTCTGGTCCTGGGGACTGAACCCAGCAGCACTCCACCACTGAGGAGCACCCCAGGCAGGGCCTCGCTAAGCCTTGAACTCAGATCCTCCTGCCCCAGCCTCCCGAGTTGTGGGCATCACAGGCGGGGCCAGGGCACTCGCTGGACCGTCGCACTGTGTTGGGCTGGACGCTGGCTTAAGAAGGAAGCTCAGAGAACAATACAAGTTCTCAAGGATGCAGCCGAGTGTGGGGTGCAAGCCACAGAGCACCTGCCTCGCACGCGCAGCCTGGGCAAAGCCCTTCCCTCCACCATCTGTCCCTGTGAGGCTGGGGCCACCAGGCTGGTTGGATGGCGACACCGTCTCACAAACCAGGAGAGCAGGACAAGCTTGGGGACGTCCCATCAGCCTGGGACGCGTCCGAGAAAGCTCTAAGAGACGCAAAGGGGCCAAAGCCCAGCCGGGGGCCAGGGCGGCCCAGAGACAGGAAGGGTCAGCCACCAAAGGACACCAGCTCACAGCCTCCACACCGGAGGCACGTCACCCCATGCGGGTCCCAGGCTGAGGCTCAAAGGCCATGTCCCAGGAAGCTCGAGGATGCGGGGCAAGAGGAGGAAGGGCACAGGCAGAAGCCAAAACCCACCCACTGGATCCCAGCCCCTCACACACCAGCCAGCCCAGGCTGCCTCCCACGGAGGGCGTCCCCACCGAGGTGCAGCCCAGGAGAAGGAAGCCCAGGGGCAGGGCCGGAGGCTGGGTGGGAAAAGCAGGGGCAGCTGGGACGGAGCAGGAGGCCAGCCTCGAGGGCCGCCAGGGATCAGGGCTGGAGTCTCTCCAGGGAAACCCACGGGCCCTGCAGGGAAGGCCAAGGCGGGCTCCTGAGCACGCGGCCCACCATGGCCCAGGGCTCAGCGGCTGGCAAGGGGCACGACCCTGCTGGAGGGTGGAGAGGCGACCCCACACGGTCCCACACAGAAGGTCCAGAGACATCGAGCGGCACAGAGGTGCCGCGCGGACTGAGTCACACGGAGGAGGACCGGGCAGAGAGCGCGTCCCCCAGGCAGCGGGCGTGGGGAGGCAGCACGCCTGTGCCTCCTCCTGTCTCGAGGGCCACGGGAGGAGGCTGGCAACCAAGTTGCACCACCCAAAACAGAGCTGTGGAAAGCAGCCCAGGGCTGAGCCCAGGGCTGACCCCAGCCCCAAGGAGGCCTCACAGTCAGGAACGTCCTCACCCCCGTTCCCTCGCCTGGGTAAGGGGCGGGCACCGGGCACTCTGCCAAGCAGCTCCAGCCCTTCTCATTTTCATTTGGAGACAGGGTCTTGCTAAGCTGCAAAGGCACCTGCGATCCTCCTGCCCCAGCTCCCCAGGTCACTGGGACCACAGGTGTGGCCACGGCACCCAGCACAGCTGACCTCACGCAGCAGCAGCAGCAGCACAGCTTCCTGGCCAGGACGGGACCTGGGGCCGGCCTCAGATTTTTCCTGCAGTCCCATTCACAGTGGGGCAGGCGAGCCGTCCAGTGCCAGGTTCCCAGGTGCCTGGACAGTGCTACCCTGGGGCTTCAACTGCCCACCTGACCCAGGGAGATTTCATCTTGCTGAGGATCTAATCCTTCCTAACTCCCCGGGGAGACCCCACAAGCCTCAGGACCTGAGGACGGAAGCGAGGCCCTCAGGCCACAGCTCCCTCGCCCCAGCATCTGCAGAGGGTGTGCTGGCCACCTGAGCCCTCCTGCAGCTGAGGTCGGCTCTGCTGAGGCTTTGGGACGGCAGGTAGCCTCCAGGTACGTAGGGAGGTCAGGAAACAAGCCACCATGCCCCAGGGCACTGCAGGCATCCCCTGCACAACAGCGACTCCATGACGGTACCACAAAGAGCACTGAGTGCTGGACAGGTGGGTTCCGACCACACGCAGACCCCTTCACACAGCCCTTCCACACACAGCACCTGTTCGGAGCCTGGCCCGGGAGAGCTAGGCACCCCTCCGTGTGCCTGGCTGGTCTAAGGATGACAGCTGGGGGGAGCAGTGGCCCCACCTGCCATCACCCTGCCAGGAGGAAAGGGCATAGCCTAAGCAAAGGCCCTGTGGTGGAGGCAGCATGGAGACGAGGGAGCAAGCGGAGCGAGGCAGGGTCAGACCTACTGAGACCCAGTGCCAGCAGCAAGCACACAGGACAGTGTCCTGGGCTCCCACCATGGCCATGAGCAGCCCCCCAGGACAGCTCCTGCCCAACAGGCCCTCGTGGCAGACCTATGCCGGCCCAGAAGGGGACGGCTGCCCAACCCAGGACTCTTGGCAGTCGTAGCCTAGTCCCTCAGATGGTGCTCCCAGCTGACCTCCCTGTGCTGGGCTAGTTCACGGTCAGAGGCTTGGCAGCTGCATCGGGGACAAAGGAAGGCAGGTGGGGGCAGCTTCAAAAGAGCTCCTGGACGTCGTGCCAGGCCCAGAGACAGCGCTGCTGGTCCCCACGAGACTCGTCTCCAAGTCTGGAGCTGGAGGCAGCATCCACCAGCAGTCTCCAGCATGGCCTGAGCCACGTGGTCAGTGGAGTGACAGGCGGCCTGGCAGGTACCGAGAGGGAAGTGAAGTCAAGGTGAGGCCCACGTCAGGCCAGCCAGGCACCACTGCTTACGTAACGGCTGGTGGCTGGACCTGAAGGAGCCGTGGGAGCAGCCTGCTGCTGGCCCCGCTGGGCGGATGGCTCCACGCAGCCTGGCCGACCCAGGCACAGTTGCTCCAGCAGCCTCGGTGAAGGGGCCCTCACCCCTCCACATCCCTGGCCAACCAAGCGCCCCAGCACCAGAAGCCACCCACCAGGGCAGAATCCTGGCCCTGGCTCCGGAAACCTGGCAGCACCTGCCCAGCCAGGGCTGCAGCCGGGCTGACCCTGCCACGTGGGCCACAGGAAAGGAAGAGGCCGGGCACCCGGGCTCCAGGGTGACACAGCTCCTCCCCCAGCAGCAGGACCGCGCACACAGGCCCACTGTGCCCACCACAGCAGATCCACCCGAGCTCCAGAAAAGGGTGCCTTGGACCTGGGCTCCCAGCAGCCTGGTGCTGGGGAAGGGCGCCCTCTGCCCAGCACCCCTCCCGGCACTTCTGGGCCCAGGCTCCCCTCAGCCTGGCGGGGGAGCCTGGTTGTTGTTGTTTTCCAAAAGCACCTTGCAAAATGGACGTCAGAGAAGCAACCCTGCTCCCACATCCCCACCAAAGACCGCGCAGCCCCAGGCCCCGTCTACCTCCAACCATTCCAGAATAGAAAAGCAAGGCCAGCAGCACACTCCCTGCCGACATCCAGGGCCCCTGGTGGAGGGAGCCGAGCAGGTCAGTGCTGCCCGTGCCGCCCAGACCCCAACACGACGCTGTCGTCAGTGCCGGCCCGGCTCAGACGGTCAGGAGGAGGCAGCTCCTGGAAGCCGCGAGCCCTAAGCGGCTCCTTCCTGGAGCAGGTGCCAGTGGCTCACGCCCCAGGCCCTGCGACCCGGGTCCCCAGGCTTCCCCACGGTGGGCCCATCCATCAGTCTGCCCGCAGCAATGCAGAACCCAAAGCAAGCAGGACGCACACCTTGGCGCTGCTCGCGGCAGGCTACATCGCAACCGTGAAAGCAGCAGCCCCGGCACCGCTCCAGCCAGCGCCTCCCAGGCCCCGGCGGCGAGAGCAGGCTGCCTGGCCGTGCCAGCCTCTGCAGCAGTGCCCGACCCCAGGCCTGGGGCACGCGCCGTCCACACACACTTCCCCCACGCCCGCAGCAGCCGCAACGCCAGCTCGGCGCAGGGCATCTTTGTGCAGATCTCCCACCCTGGGAAATCCAGTGCCTCTCACCGCACGTCCCCCGACACCATCCTGCGCCGCTGCGGCCACATCCCGGCCTGCCGGCAGCCGCACACTCAGCACCGGAACATCTGTGCAGCTCGGGCTGTGGAAAAGCCAGGACGCGAGACCCGGATCGCTGGCTCGCAGCCCCGGCCGCATGCACACGGCCCGCCACCAGCGCTGCGGCCGCAGGCCTGCAGAGCCCAGGGAGAGCGCTGCTCACCGTTTCTCCTCCTCCCTCCTCAGCAAGGGACTCTTTATGCTCGGCGGAGGGAGGGCGTGCAGGCAGGCATCTTCCTTCCCTCGCCAGCGACGCCGCGGCCCTGGTCTCCCGAGCAACGACAGGCAGGGTGGACTTCTGCGGGAGAGCAGGCTCCTAGGGGAAGGCTGGCCGTCCTGCGTGCGCCCCCTCACATCCCTGCCTCCTCATGTCTCCAGCCGGGTGGTACCGGCTCCCCTGGGAAGCTGCAGCGGCAGCCGAGGCACACACTAAAACACGGCATGGACACCGAGGAGCTGACGTCACACGAAAACAAGCCGCTCCGCGAGCAGGGCTGGGGGTGCCGGGCAGGCGGCGAGGGAGGGGTCCGCTCCGCGAGCCCACTGGCAGCCCTCCAGCCGGCCCACTCGCCTTCAGGAAAGCACCCTGTGCCCTGCATCCCGGGGGCTCACGTGCACCGAGTGGGGACAGGTGCCTCCCCGTCCTGTACCACCACGTGCAGGTGGCCAGTGGCCAGGGTGGGAAGGCGGCTCAGCTCCCCGGGGAGATGAGAACCCCACTGGCCTGAAACCAGGTGCCACAGCCTGAGGTGGGAGGTGGCCCAGCACCCAATGCCGTGTGGTCCCTGGCTGCAGCCGGCCAGGCCTCCCACGCAGACCCAGGCCACTGACAGACGGCCTGAGCCTCCGCCACCACCTTGGTGCCCAGCAGTTGGAGACGGGCACCTTCCTCAGTTCTCAGGAGCACGGGGCATGGCAGCGGCTGGGCAGCAGCTGTCTCATCCTCATCCCCTGGAGCCTGCCTGATGCTCCCGGTGGCCCTACTGGGCTCAAATCATGCTGCGGGGACGTGGGAGTCACAGGAGACTTCTGCCACCCTCTCCGCCCTCTGCACGTGGAGGGGTGTCAGAGGGGCTCCAAACACTGGCCTCAGGGTCCAGCTACCTTCTTGCATGTTCTGTGTCTTGATGAGCGGGCCTTTGGAGCCTGCTGACCCTAAGGACCTGTCCCTCCCAGGGTGGCCAATTCCTAGAGAGAGCATGGGACTCACCCTCAGAGAA
Organism: Glaucomys volans; assembly: GCA_020662805.1. Classification (NCBI taxonomy): domain Eukaryota; kingdom Metazoa; phylum Chordata; class Mammalia; order Rodentia; family Sciuridae; genus Glaucomys; species Glaucomys volans. The sequence continues at coordinate 455,613 of JAJEJO010002595.1, forward strand.
CTTTCAAATACAAACCAACCACCCCATCCCAGGCCATCTCCCCTAGGAACCCTCAGGCTCCAGGCCAGGTAACCAGGGACAGTCCCCCACCCCATCCCAGGCCACCTCCCTCCCCTAGGGACCCTCATGCTCCAGGCCAGGTCACCAGGGACAGCCCCCACCCAGGCCTGCAGTCTGCTCGCCTTGCCTCACCCAGCCTTTCCACGGAGGCCACAGTGAAGCCACAGGAAGCCCCTCCCCGATGCCGACTGCCTGCTCCCTCTGCCACCTGACTGCCCCTGGTGCTTCCCCGTGTGGCCCCTTCCCCTGAGGACCTGGAACCAGCGGCTTCTCAACACACTGCTCCTGGTCACCTCCTGTTCTGCTGGCCTTGCCACAACAGAACCACAACAAACAGCCGGACTCGTAAACCTCTGCTCATCTGCAGCTGGGGGCCCAGGGCACCCTGCCAGGCCGGGGCCCCTCCTCGGGCACCCAGCAGTGCACAGAGCATTTCACAGGAATGCCCGACCTCCTGGACTGGGAAGGAGGGTGGGCACGCCACAGGCACGGGCACCGACAGCAGCCAGAAAGCACCATTTGTACATTTGTAACTGGTTGAATAAAATAAAAAGAACCCTAATGCCTCGAGGAACGAGAAGAGCACGTGAAACACACACTTCGCTGACCCAGCCCCAACTCACGGAGGGTCCCCTCACAGCTCTGCTGGGCCCACGAGCCCAGGGCACGCGTACTCGGCCTCCAGGGGAAAGGCCTGCAGACCCCAGGATGTAAGATCGTGAAATAAGAGAACCCCCGAGTCCACGCTGGGCCTCGGCAGGAAGGGCAGGGGCTCCTGGGTCCCACGTGGAAGCCCGGCAGGGTCAGCCTCATTTCACGGCGCGGTCCTGTAGCCAACCGTTCTCCCAATCCATTCCAAAATATCCAGCTCTGCAGAGCTCTAGAAAATTCAGGCTGAACTGGCAGATTGCTAATTCTGTTGAAGCCTATTTTAAGCAAAAAAGTAGTTTTTCCAGTTTGTTGCAAATGATTCAAGACAAAGCTGAGTGAGACTGGATCGTTAATATAACCACGGACCGACCGATGAGCGCTGGGAGCCGCGGTGCTCACCGGCTAGAGCAGCTCTGGGCTTCTTCCCCACGGCCACTCCTCCACCGACAGCCAGGGTCCCTGTCCCTTCAGGGAGGACGCCACAGTGGGCTTGGGCACACCTGGCGTTCGACTCCCATGCCACCTGGCCCTGCCAGGGCAAGGTGTGGTGGAGAGCGTGAGCGGCCTGGCCTGGCTCTGACGATGCTGGGGGCCCCTCCCAAAGCCACTGATCCTCCATGGTGCCCTTTTACAGAGGGAAACTGAGGCACAGGGCACCTCACCCACCTGTCCAAGTCACAGCAGGCTTGCAGCAGGATGGCAGTGCCACACAGTACTGCCCCTGGGGTCAGGCTGTGCCCAGACAGGCTGTCAGCACACCAGGCCCACCTACGGCTCCACTGTAGGGAGTATTCCCCACCCAGGACCCCGCTGCCCACTCTGCTTCTGGGCCAGGAGGCACCCAAAGCTTCAGGCTAACAGCGGATAATCAGCAGGGGGATGTCGGGCAGTGGGCGATGGGCAGGCAAGAGGCAGGCAAACGGGCAAACGGCGGATGATAGGCGGCAGTCAGTGAGCAATCTGCGCTCAGTGGCGATACGCTGGCAGACAGCAGGTGATCGTGGGGACGAATGGGGTGCACGGCAGGGGATCAGTGGGCAGACTCGACTCCCGAGTCATGGAGCCACAAGTCACGCAGCCTCCTCTGGTCCGCCATCTTGGATCGCTTGGAGGCACTCAAAGCTTCAGAATCAGAAAATAGGTAAATGGCAGACGTGGCACCCATGAGGGGTGAGAGGACGGGGGCCGGGGACACAGGCAGGGGACACAGGGTGGGGGTGGAGTACACAGGGAATGGAGACCCAGGACAGGGATATGGGGTGGGGGGCATGGGGACAGGACGACATGAGATGGGGACACAGTGGCAGGGGACGTGGGAAGCAGGAGTCAGGCCTGGGATCTTTCCTGGAGTGAGCCCACCATTCAGCAGCCCCAGGGCCCCCCACAGAGCTCAGCACTGAGACCCCAACCCTGCTGGGCCTCCACCACGAAGCAGCATGAAGTCACCAAGGGTGCTGAGGAGTCGGCCCAACCCCACCTCCCCACAGGAGGCTGAGGGTAGCAGGGCCTCCATGTGGCCACCAACCTCGGTTCCCAGAGAGGCACTCCATGTCCTGCTCCAGGGATCTGCACAAGGGACCTCATCTGTGAGAGGTCCTTTGCAGATTAAGTGTGTGATCAAGGTAAGATCTTGGACGAGCCACCCTGCCACCCGGTGGCCCTGCTCATGCCACCCGTCGACCCATGTGCTCATGAGTAGAGATGGGCACACGGTGAGGGCGTGACGCATGGCACCCTGGGAGCTCGGGCAGTGTCCAGGGAGCCAGCTTGATTGCCCCACGCTCTCCACCTGCAGACCCAGCCTGGGGCCAGCGCCCAGAGCCTCAGCAGCCTTGGGCCGAGGCTCAGGAGGGAGGCCAGGCCTGGCCTGTGTCCTTCTGGGAGGATGTGTCCTCATCCACACAGTTCGTGAGACCACGTGGATGGGCTGGGCAGAGCTCCAGGACAGGCGGTCCTCGGCCCCTCCTGGGTCACAGCTGCCGCTGAGCTGACCGCCACTCCTGGGGATGAGAGCTCCTGAGAGGATCCCTGGCCAACAGCCCGGCTGGAGTGCCCTGGAGCAGGGTGGGAGGACGGAGGGTGAGGCGCAGCCCTCCAGGTCCTCCCTGGAGAGACGGAGAGCTCGGCTCATCCCAGAATCACCTGTGAGGAGCTGCTCCCAGAGTTCTCAACGGCCTGCTCGGTCTCCTGCAGCCCCGGGGAAGACGCCTGCTCAGACCCACAGGCCACCCAAGTGTCCAGTGTCCCCACAGGCTCAGGGACCTGTGCGTACTGTGTTGGGGCCCCAGGCTGTGGCCACTCAAGTCTGAGAGAAGAGACATCATGCCCACTGGTCAGCTGAGGGGTCAATGCCACCCTGGACATGGCCATTTGTTCCAGGATCAAAGATCAAAACACAAGGAAGAGGACAGTTCCACCACCAGGAGAGCTGGGAAGGACAGCCTGGACGGGAGGCCTGCGTGATAGGAGGGCCCGGCCCAGGACAGGACACCTGGGAGCTGCGGTGGTGGGGCCCACGGTGCCCACAGCATCACAAAGCTCCGGGCACCACCCAGCACGGCCCGGGGCTGCCTGGCTCCCGCAGCAGGTGGACGGCAGGCATCAGCACCACCGAGTGACGTCTCTGCTTCAAGGAGTGACAGGAGGCCATTGGACTCACCCATCTAGCCTGGGCCAGCCCACCGGCCGGCCACAGGCCCTCGGGGTCCTCAGCTTCCACCAAAGCAGCAGTCACAGCCCCGCCCCCTCCCCAGCAGCCCTGGCCCAGAGACTCCCACCCAGGGGGGGACCCCACTGCTGCCCAGCAGAGCCCAGCCTCCCAGCCACACCCCACACATGCCCCCACCCCTGCGCACTGACCAGCACCAAGGGGCTGACCTCGTGGCCACTGGCACACAACCTCCCCAAACTTAAGTCTGAGAAGGGGCCGTGGACAAAGTGCCCAGCCCGATGTTTAAGGAACCGTGGCTCCTACGGAGCAGGCAGGGTGCTGCTCACACGGCCAAGGGCGAGGTCACCCAAGCATGACATCCCGGCGAGGCCACCTTGACTCAGCCATCAACAGGAAGAGGGGCAGCAGGGAGCAGCCAGCGGCCTGCCAGCCCCCCAGCACACACTCGTAAGGCCTAAAAAGGGAGGTACATGGGACGCTGGTCCCCTGCCCCGGGGCACGGAGAGGAAGTGGGGACGCGGTCCTGGAAAATCCAGTATGGTGAACATCAGAGGACGCCCTCCGCAGCCCAGGGACAAGCCCACCAAGAGCAGAGGCAGTTGAGCAGAGCCAGTGACCAGGAGCCCGGCCAGCAAGACAAGCTCCCAGGAGAGCCCAGCCTTCCCGGAGGACTGCAGGGAGGCACACTTCCTCCCTGGAGGCCAGTGCCCCCCACACCAGGGCCAGAACAGGCTTCTCGGGCCCAAGCCTGGCATGGACCCCAGGCTGGACACACAATGCCCAGACACCCGTGTGAGGAAGATGCAGTCTCACTCCTGGCCAGCCAGGCCGATGGCAGCAGGTGGGGGGCTGCACAAGCAGGCAGAGACCGGCCCCACTGGCCACTGCAGCTCCCAGTACCCAGCCTCTGACCTCAGCAAGACTCCATGGAATGTTCCCACAAAGCCACATGGGCCCCCGAGCCACCCCGCCAAGCACTCAAGGACCCACTCACGGGCCCAGGACAGGCCTCCTTGAGGCCCAGCGGCATTCTCTGCATGCCCACCCCAGGGCACACCCCACTTCCACTGCCGGGCATCCTCTGTGCCCAGGCCTGAGCTGCAGCGACCCTGCACGAGGCCAGATGTGGTCAGCGTCACACAGGACAGGAGGGCAGACTAGGGACCCTGAAGCAGGGCTGGGCCGGCCGCACATGCCCCTCAGCTGCAGTGGGCGCCCAGTCACAGTCTGTCACCACAGTCAGAATGTCACCCAGGTGGCAAACAGACAGAGCTCAAGGCCCTCCTGCTGACCAGCAGCGTGAGGAGAGGAGCACAGGACAGGGCGGCCTGACCATCCTCCCAGAACGCTGGCTGCCTATCCTTCCCATTCCCATAAGGACACCCTTTCTGGGCGCATGCCCCTCCTGAGAGGCGGGCACCCCAGGACACACCACCCCAGGGGCAGCCCCGCAGGGAAGAAGGACCCTGAAACCAGGTGTGCTGGCCACCTGCCCTGGGGCCTCCTGGGCTGCCTGGGGGTCACATGGGGGATTCTGCGTGGCAGACTCTGCACCACCTGAGCCCCTGCCGGACTCCACAACTGGCTTCCACAGCTGGCCTCCACAGCTGGCCTCATTAGTCCCCCCCACCCAACCCCAGCAGCCCCAGGGAGCAAGCCTGCACCCCGGTCAAGTTCCTACTGCTCCTCGACCCCACCACTCACCCCCAGTCCTTCTCCCTCACTGGCCCAGCTGCCCAGAAAGGTCTCACCGAGGGGCTGGCCCTCCCTCAGCACCTCCCAATGTGGCCACCAGGATGCAGTCGGAAGGACGCAGTGCTCCCTGGGGACCCGCTTCCACCAGCCACCCAGCATGAGAGTGAGTGGCCTGGGTTGGGAGCGGGCGGTGGCCCACAGGACAGCTGCAGAAGCAGCATCCAGGAGTGGGGCCCGGCTTCCCTCCTCGGGCAGGTCAGGGCACGTACTGGACCTTCTGCCATGCCTCCATGTGGCAGAGGCTGTCCCCTCTGGACACAGTGCCCACCGGCCACACCGCACGCACAGGAGGCCACGAGAGCCCTGAGCACAATCAGACCCCAGGGTGGCCAGGTCGGCGGCCCAGGGACATCCGCTCTGGGAGGGCAGCCAGCCCAGCCACTCACACCAGCACCCCCCACGCTGCCCCCGCGCGAGGCGAGTGCGGCACTCACTGTCTTCTCCGGGACAAGGCATGCCGGGCTGCTCGGGCACACTCGGGAACACTGGGCAAGAAGAAAGAAGGCCACGTTAGTGTCCGCCACGGCTGGCCACAGGCGCCGTCTGCAAGCAGTCCTGCCGGGAGCTAGGTGGGCCACACATGCTGTCACACGGCACTGGAAGGACTCGAGGAACCCAGTGCGCTACTCAGCCAGGACCCGCGCTGGAAATCCAGGGGGACGGGCCAGTGGGCTCCGGAGCAAAGCCGGCAGAGGAGAACTAGGGATCTGTGCTGACGAGGCAGTGGAATGGAGGGCGGAACCACGCTGGAGATGAGCTCTGATGTTTAGCTGTGGACGGGCACAGTACTGTATCCGTCTTCACACGGTGCTGGGACTGGAACCCATGCCTCGCGCCTGCCAGGCAAGTGTCCACCACGGGGCCACAGCCCAGCCCTGAAAACTGACTTCTAAAAGCACGTTAGATTCTTTCTTTATACGCACGGGAGTTCAAAATTAATAGACACCGACCCTGAGCTTCCACCAGTAATTATTAAAACACATCTTCATGGCTCGGGAGGCTGAGGCAGGAGCATGGCGAGTTCAAAGCCAGCCTCAGCAAGGGCAAGGCGCTAAGCAACTCAGGGAGACCCTGTCTCTAAACCAAACACAGAACAGGGCTGGGGTGTGGGCCAGTGGTTGAGTGCCCCTGGGTTCAGTCCCCAGTTAAAAAACAAAAAAAAACAAAGATGTGCTTAGAAAGCACTGAGGCTCAGTCACGGGGCGGGAGGCAGCTCAGGGCCAGAGCACTTGCCTGCCACGCGAGAGGCCGTGGGTTCAACTCCCACTCCAGAGCACAAAATGAAAAAACGTAGGAAGGCTTTTTCTCATTCCAGAATATAAAGTGAATGTTTAAGGGACCGCAGCTTTCGGTGTAGACAGGCCAAGTAGATTACACACTTGCCATCACAACAAGTTAGTGGATGAGCCTGGGATTTAACCCCAGAACCAGCGGGCGAGGGTCAGGATGAACAGAAAGCCCGGGTGGCTTCCGGCCCTGATCGTCTCTTGGGCTCAGTGGTCCATGCCCAGATCCCAGGGACACGAACCTGTGCAGCCTGCAGTGGCCTCGACGTGGCCACCACAGGCCCCCCCGAACCTGGCTGGAGTCGGGGTCTGGACACTCAACTCAGGACCAGGCGTGGACTGGACGTGGAATTCATGACCTGGCTCTGACCTTAAGAAACAGGCCACCTCCACATGCCTAGCCTGTGACCAATCCCCAGCCCCAGAAAGAAGAGTGCAGGCTGGGGACGGGGTCGGGTGGAGGCTGCTGGCATTCGGGCACAGGGAGGGCTGTGAGGCCACCCCACTCTGCCCGAGCACCACGGCCCCGGATGGACGCGGACCCCGAGCACTGAGAAAGGTGAAGCCAGGTGAGCTGCTCATGCTCCCAGGGAAGCAGACCAGCGAGGAGGGCAGGAAGGATCCAGGACTAGGGCCACACTGCCGAGTGGGAAGCCAGCGCCGGCTGACCACCAGTGCCAGCTGACCACCAGTGCCAGCCAGGTTCATTTGGGTTAAGAAAGAGTGAGAGAGAAAAGTCAAACCCAAACCGTATTATATTCAACGTCCAAAAATGCGCTACTGTGGCCCAATCCCCCAGGCAGCCTCGCAGAGATGCCCAAAGACAAGGGTGGCCCCAGGGACACTCATCTGCGGGACCGCCTGGCAGACAGGGGGCGGGGCCCCATCACTCACCATGGATGATGAGCCCTTCGCCCCTGGGCTGACAGACCAGGCGGAAGGCTTCCTCCAGCTCCATCTGCGAGGACACGGTGCAGGGGTCACCTACACAGGGCGAGAGACACAGCTGAGGCCATCATGGGCAGAGGGCTCACGACAGCACTGACTCAGCACATCACACACAAGTCTCGCTGCCCGAAACCAGCCACCTGGGCAGGGTGTGGGAGACCAGCCATCCAGACCAGCAGGTGGCCAGCCTTGGGCCCCTAGGAGAGCCGAGCAGCAGGCAAGACCAGGAGTCGTCTGCTGGTCTGGAGGAGGACGGAGGTGTGGAGCCAGCCCTGCATGACGACACTCCCACCAAAAGAGCAGTGGCCATAAGCTCTGCCCACTCCTTATGTCCTCCACTGATGGCAGCCGGTCAGTGAAGAAGGGGCAGCTCCTGGCTGTCTCCAACACCCGTTTCTAGATGTGCGTTGGAGGAAGAGAACAGAAGTGGAGAGAGAGGAGGCAGAGGAGGGCTAGAGGAGACAGTGAGGCCGCGGCCAGGAGGGAGCTGGTCACTGCCTGGAGCTGGCCTCCCCACTCTCCTGAGGAGATGAAGGGCCCCTCCTTCCAAAGCCACCGGCCAGGCAAGGCCAGACAGGAGGAAGGTCAGGCCAGGGGGTCAGGACCTGCCCACAATCTCTCCCACTGTTCAAGACCAGAGTCCTCTCCCGGGTTCCTCAGGTCCCTCTGTCCACCCAAGACCAGTTCCTATTTAAGCCCCTGGAGCCAATCCTGCTCCAGCTGTCCCTGCTGGGGGAAAGGGGCCTAGCAAGCTAATTCCATGGCTGACATCTCTCCCTGGGAGGGGCACGGGGCGAAGCCCAGGGAGGACAGAGGCCTACCTTCACTGTCCACCCACTTGAGAGTGAGCGGGTGCTCCTGGTGCAGCTGGCACATGTCCCGCACCTCCTCACAGAGCTCATCAAAGGTCGTGGTAGCGTCCACACTGGTGATCAGGATGTCCCTGGGGCAAGAGGACACGGTCTGTCACCACAGTCACACTTGAATCAATGAAAAAACTACCGATCAATCAAACTATTGGCCACGCAAACGAAATGGGATTTCCCCAAAGGCAGCACGAGAGTCCCTCTCTCCACAGGCGCACCAAGCAGCCACTGACCACCAGGAGCTCTCCCACCCCTCAGGATGGAGCGGCAGCAGGCGCCCCCTGGTGGAGGTGGGGCAGAGGCACCGGACTCCACCAGGGGTGGACACAAATCAGTCAGTTCAAGTCCTTTGGTGTCACTACAGGAAAAGGACCCAGTCAAACCTCCCGCCAAACCTCGCGGGGCACAAACCATGGTGGCCATGGAAGTGAGAGCTTCCCGGAGGCAAAAGACTTGAGGCTTTGTCAGGGGCTCTTCCAGCCCAGGAGGGCAGCTGGACCAACGGCCCTGCCTCGGGCCTCCCTGCCACTTCCAAGCCCAGGACATCGTTGCCTTTTATCTTTTCTTCCCAAATGGGGAGTGAACCTGGACAGCGGGAGGCTCAGGGAACCCAACACCCCCCAGGGGCGCGTGGGGACCTGGCGTTCCCCTCCCTCCGGGAGAAGCCTCTTGCTCTGGTGCGGCTCTGAGCAGGGCCTCTGCCAAGCCCACCAAGGCTGCAGGAGAACCTGCCTGTGGAATGGACACCCAGAGTGCGGGAGACCCGAGCGGCTCAACAGCCCAGCACCAGGTCCTGCTGGAGTTGGCCCGGCCACCTGTCACACCCTCTCGCCATGCCCTCTGAATTCTGTCACACAAGTTTTGTACCAGGTGAAGCTATTCTCTGCCCCAACCCACTAGGGCCTGGAGGACAGGTGGGCCACTCCCGTGAAACCCCAGGGCTTCAGAAATGCCAGGCAGGAGGCTGGCCAGTGCCAGTCGCATCCCAGTCCTGGGAAAAGCAGTGCCTCTGAGTCCTTCAGGAGACAGCCCTGGGCAGGGGGCCACTGGCTCTTCATGATCTCAGGACTCGTCACCATCCTGGCTGACCAACCTCACTGGACCCTGCCTCCTGAACGCAGAAGTCTGGAACAGGAGAGGGCAAGCCGGCAGCTGGGCGGGCAGGTTCTCCACTCCTGGCTCCCTGTGGCCTCCTGAAAATATGGGTGCTGCCCAAACCCTCTCAGACTCCTGCATGACCACTGGGGTGGGACGTGAGACCCTGACCTCGAGCCTCAGAGGAGTTAGGACAGGTAGGGGGACAGGTAGCCACCACATCATTCTCGTCTAAGAATAGGTTTCAGTGTGTAGGGTCCTCGGCTGTGACCCTGTGGCCTCACACGGGCAGTGCCTCACCCCAGGTCCCCAGGACACCTGCCCTCCTAGACAAAATGTCACGAAGACCCAGGCCTTTCCAAAGGTGAGAGCTAGCCTAGCAGCCACTTTCCAGACACCACTGCCCTGGAGTCTGACCCCTGAAGCACAGGTGGGAAGGGGCAGGCAGGGAGAGCTGGGGGAAGAGCGCCCTCTTGGTTGAAGGGAGAAGCCCTGAAAGAGGGGAGCAGAGGGAGGTGGAGGAGATGAAGGAAGGAGGGAGGGTGCAGGGACAGGGGAAGGAGAAAGAGGAATGGCAGGGAGAGGGCAGTAGGGAAGGAAGAGGGCAGGGGCTCCACCTACCCGCCCTGGAACCCGGAGTCAGCAGGTTGGATTACTGCACTGTAACCAAAGCCCTCCCCAGGGGCGGGCAAGGGGAGGGGGCACACCGGGCAGTTTGGCCCAGAACTGGGGGCGGGGCACTGCCTGCAAGGTCCCCAGTGCACCTGGAGGTGCTGGCTTAACTGGCACTGGGGGATGTCGGAGGGTGTGGCGCCCACCCACCCCGAGGCCCTTGGGGTACAGATCCCCTTGGCAGGATCAGTCCCAACTTAATCTGGTGGTTTTGGGCTGAGAAGGGAACACGAGTCTCTGGGATGTTGACAGGTGCTCAGCTCACAATCAGCTGACCCCCAGGATGCTGGGGGTCTGATGACACTGCCCTAGCTGCCACTCTCCCCTTTCCAGGCTAGAGACAGAACTGACCTCCACTTTTTCAGGTGGGGCTGGACAGTCAGGTCCCCAGAGAGCCCTCTTCCTTCTGGCTCTGCTACCCCCCACCCCCACCCCAGGGGGATATCAAAGGGAGAGGCACTAGGCTGGAGGGGCCCAAGGGTCCCAGGGACAGACAGCCAAGTTTCAAGGAGAGACCAGGAGTCAAGCAGCCCCTGAAGCCCAACCTCCTCAGAGTCAGAGGACATTGCCCAGGAGGGGACACAACCTGAGGCCACAATGTCCCACCAGCTCCATCCACTCCTCCCAAGGATGGGCCAGGAGAGGAGCACTTTGCAAGACCCCCAGGAATGTCAGTGTCCAGTTCACTGTGCTCCCTCTCAGCAGTGGGACCCTCTAATCTGGAGCGCCCAGGTCTCAGCTGGGGCTCCTGGAAACACACCAGCACCAGCGGAAGGAAGAAGTCAATGAGCCAGTCGTCCCCACCCACTGTCTACACAGGTGACCCTGGGATCCTCCCCCTGTGCTTGGGCAAAGCCAGCCACCTGAGCAAAGCGCCCCCTCCGGAGCTGCCCGACACAGACCCCTGCGCAGTGCGCCTGCACACTTCACAGCTCCAGGGTGGAGCACAGGACGCAGTGAGCGGACCAACCCCAAAGCCCGCCTGCAGTGAACTGATGGTCTCCGCCCTGTCCCCCGTGCAAGTGCTACCAAACCTTCCAGAGCCGCTCTTCCCACCGGCGCGGTGGCTTATGGCCATGGCCTTCCCCTGGGTCACTGGCTTTCCTTAAAGCGGGGGCCAGTTTACAAGTTTTCAGTTTGATAAAAACTTTTTATTTTTGAGTCTTTACAGGTTTGTGGCCTGACGCACTTTCCAGCGAAAATGTCAACAACAGTGACCAGGGCTGGGGAGCGCGCAGCAACGCCCGCCGCCCGCGCCGCGGGGTCCCGCGCAACAGGTGCCAGCCCCGAGAAACCCAGACTCCGGACGGCCGCAGGGAGCCGCGCGCCGCAGTGCTCGGGCAGCCGGCCCACCCCGCCCTGCCCTCCGGGTTTCCCGCGGGAGACGTTCAAGGGTGTCCCTAGCGCGGACTCGCCTGGAGCCACCTCCGGGAGCTGCAGTGTCAGGACCTCCCGCGACGCCCCTGGGCCTCGAGGGGCCGCGTCGTCCCCTCCCTCCCGCGCTGCCGCCCGCTGAGGCGTCGAATGGACCCCCGACGGCCGCGGCCCCGCTGCCCGCACGCCCGACCGTCGGGCGCCGCGCGCTCACCCGCTGTAGTGCGCCTTCAGGCGGACGCGGCCGCCGCTCCCGTCCATCTTGGGCCCGGTCCTGCTGGGCATGGCGCGCTCCTCCGGCCGCCGTCAGCGCCACGCCCGGGACGCTCGGGCCATGGCGCGGGGCGCCTGCCGCGGACAGGGGCGCCAGGTGGGGCCGACGGCGCAACGCGGAAGGGGAGTGCGCCGCGGGGACCGACGGCGCGGCCCCGCCAACTCTGCGGAACTTGGGAGGCGGGCGGGGCGGGTGGGCGCGGCCGGCGGGTACGCGCAGGGGCAGGGGCGCGCACGGAGCCCGGCGTCCGGCGGGAGGCGGTGTCCGAACTTCGCCGACTGGGCCAGCAGGCGGCCAATCCGCCGGGCGGGCGGTCCCGGGGCGGGGGCCGCGGCACCTGCGGCCAATGAGGGCGCGGCCGGGCGGCCACCTGGGCCAATCCTCGGGGGAGCGCGCGGGCGCAGCCCAATGGCGCGCGCGGGGCGGACTACCTGTCGGGCGGGGCGCGGCCACCTGCGGCCAATGGGAGCGCGCGCCGCGCGGCTCTGCCCGGCAACCGGCAGGGCGGCGCGGGCCTCCCCGGGGCTCGGGGACCCCCGGCGGTGCCGGCTGTCGGCCGGCCGGCCTTCCGCGCTGGCCCGCCTGGGGTCCGCGGTGCCAAGGTGGGCCTCGCGGCTTTGGTTGGAGGTGCGCGTCCTTGGCTCCGGCCCGGACCGCCCACTGAGTGGAAACTGCGGCGGTCCACCCTAACGAGCCCGGGCGATTGCGGCGAGCGCGGGTCTGAGGCGCTGGGCTAGCACCGCGGGCGCGGGTAGCCGGTGGCTCAGGGCCGCGGACCGAGGGAGCTCCGCCTGCCGGGGTTAGCGCGGTCCTTAGTTCAGACCCAGGATCCCTGAGAAAAGAACCCGGCCAACGTCCGGACTCTGCTAACTCTCAGGACCCCAACCCCCTCCTGCCCTTAGGAGTCCAGGATCCCCAGCAGGGAAGAGTCTCCCCAGCGGCACTCGCTGCCGCCGCTGCTGTTCGCTGCTCGACCTGCGCAAATCCTGGACAACTGGAAGGCCTCTCGGTCTTCGTCTTCGCCTCACAGATTCTCCTGGCGCCTGCCAGGCACGGGGGTGACCTGGAGGACTGCACCGACGGCCCCTGTGGTCGCAGCTGTCCCTGGAGATGACCGGTGCGCAGACACCTCTTGACAGTGCCCACCTCCGGTGCGCCGAGTCTTTCTCCTAGTAAACCGTCGGCAACGCGCCTGCCCACTTCTCTGCCCCTCGGACGGACCCGCCTAGAGCGCCCCACGCTCCGCATTCCCACCTAAGATTCCCCCGCCCAGATCTGCTGCTCTTTCTGAGGAGCTCCAGCCCCTGTCCACCGTCACCACTCCCACGCTGTATTTTTTGTTTTGTTTTGTTTATTTTTGCGGTAGTGGGTCTGAACCCAGGCGTGCTCTCCCACTGAGCGGCAACGCAGCCTTCTCGTTTTTCTTTTGAGGCAGGCTCGCTGGCCAGAATGGCTGGAAACCTAGGCACGCTGGACTGGCACGGCAGGTGGGCACCACCTCCGCACACTTTAAATGCAGCCGATCCTCGGCTTTTTCTTAACCTGATCTATGGCTGTGGGTTTTGGAGAGGGTGCTTCCCTCCATCCAGATCTCCTCCGTCCCTCCTCCCCCTGGTCACACACCCTTGAAAACTGGGTGCCCCTGGCCCCAGCCATGCCTCACACACTGCCACCCTGCACCCTCTTAAGAGCCCCCTCAGCTGCCTGTCCCTGCCTCAGTCAGTGCCAACTCCCCCTTTTCAGGGGTACAGCCTCAAAACCTTGGAGTCTCCTTTGACCCGCCCTCCCTCCACCTGCAAATCCACCCAGCTGCCCCTTCCACACACCCCCAGGCTGTGTGCTGGGACTGTTGCAGCAGCCTCGTTTCCTTGACACCTAGACACTCCCTGGTGTCCAGTGTTCAAAAGCCTCCGCTGGTGCCCTTGGAAGACAGCCAAGTCCTCAGCACCTGGGACCACATTCCTCTCTGCCTTCATGTCCCCCACTCTCATCCTGGCTTCCCAGCCACCTGACCTCCTTGCTGGCTCTGGACTCAGGACCTTGCAGTGTGGTTCCCTCCCTCTTTTTGATGCTGTACTTGACATACCTGATGCCCATATGAGCAATCTGTTCCCCTGTCCCCTCCGTTCTGCGTCCCCAGCTCAGGCATGCAGAACTCCAGGGTCCTCTGTTGGGCATGAAGGGAAAGGGAACTAGGGTGGAGGCAGCCCAGCCCGATGGGGCAGTGATCGGCAGCAATCTGCACCCAGGAGGCAGGGGACCTGCTGGCAGCAGCCCACCTCCTCCCCCGTACCAGGCCCTGCAGCCAACACTGTTGCCAGGGCTGTGGCCTTGTCCCCCTGGCCATCCAGAGCCCCCTCTGGCATTAGGTTTGAGCACGTCCCAGTGGGCTGGGCTTGGTGTGCACAGGCCACCCCTGGAGGGGGTCCTCTGGCACCCTAGAGCTTCCCCATGGCTGTGTGATTTCAGGAGGGGGGTCGGGGTCCCACTGCAGGCAGGAGGGCCAGCCAGTGTTTCCTTTCTGCCCACTGGACACCATTTCTCAGATAGGCCCCACCCGAGGCCCCACTGGTCACACCGGCCCTTCTCTAGCCCCTGAGCTCTTGCTAACCAGGGCAGCCCTTGCTGGGTGAGGGGCCCCCTGCTGGGAAACTGGTTTCCAGGGTCACTGCCAGCCCCCCAGTACTGGGGAGGGAGGAATGGAGGGGCTGCTGGCTAGTCTTCAGAGGATGGATCCTCTGTTTTCTAGGGGTTGGGGAGAAGGCCTCAGTGGGGTCCCATCCCCCAGTCTTGGACCAAGTCCAGCCCTGGGTGGTGGGAGGGAGTCACGTGCAGCTTTGCAAAGGCCGCAGCAGAGGCCAGGGCTGAGGGTCACCCTGCTGTCAGGAAGACCTCCCAGGCCTCCCTCCCCAGCCTCCTCCCATCCCTGCCCTGCCCTTCCTCTCCTGGAGGGTGGAGGCCTCACATGCATCCTTCCCACTGAGGACACCAGCAAAACAAGGCCGCGCCCTGGCCCTGGGGCCGCCTGGAGGAAGGGGGGCCCCGGCTGGGGGAATTCCAACAGCCCCCTAACCTGGAGGCCCCTGGGAGCAGAGGGTGCTGGCCTGAGGGACAGGCAAGCAAGCCTAAGGAACAGTGTCACCAGGGTCACCATGTTGCCTAGCAACAAGCTCAGTGTTTGATCCCAAATTGGCTGACACTCCCCTGTCAGGCTGGGACCCTGCTGTCCACTGGCCTCTCTTGGCACCTGGCACCTGGTGGAAGGTGTGAGTGAATGAGTCCCTAGGGACTGCTGGTGCCAGCTCCTAGGGCCTCTGCCTCTGTCCCCACAAGGGAGGTCAGGGCCACCACCAGCTCCACCCCTGTCACTGCCTGGCCACCAGCAGGCAGTCTATGGCTTAAGACAGGTTTCAAGGACTCTGTAGGGGCCACCCAGGGCAGGTGGGGCATGCAGGTGACCCTTGGAACCTGCCAGGCGGAGCAGACACCAGCAGGAGAGGTGACCTTTGGAGCAGAGCAGAGCCTGGAGGACTCAGGGCGGGTCCTTTCCTTAGTCCTCCTCGAAGCTCACACTTCCCCCAGGTGCCAGGAAGGGCCCAGCAGGTGCCCAGGGGCTGGCAGAGGGCAGAGTGAGGGCAGGGACACCCGCGCCCTGACCCCTGCAAAGGCCTGGCTCTCCAGTGGCACCAGCCTTGCCCTCAGTTCCCTCCGACTCTGTGGCGGGACCCTCGGGGAAGCAGAGGGCCGGCTCACTGCGTCCTGCTGGGCTCCCGCGCCCTCCCGCCAGGTGCGAGTCTGACCTGGGTGGGCTGGCCAGGACCCTCCGGCCACAGGAAGGGCCAGAACATCTGCTGACAGTGCCTGGCACTCACAGCTGAGGGATGGCCGGGCAGATGTTTCCTTCTGTCCCAGATCCTGGGTTTGGAGGGGCTGCCTCCAACGACAACGCCCTCATCCACTCACTCATGCCACAGAGGTTGAGGGCCTGCGAGGGGCCCGCAGCGGGACAGGGCACAGTGTGGGCTGGGTGGCACTGCATGGCTGGCATGCTGGTGGGGACAGGCCCCTGTCAAGGCACCACACAGGCCTGCAAGATGACACTTCTGCCAGGGACAGGAGACCAGGGCCTGGAGAAGATTGAATCTGAGACCTGGGATGTGGGCAGGGGACCCTGTGGCCCTGGGGAGCAGGGAGGTTGGTGGGAACCGCTGAGTGCAGGCAGGTGGGGAGGGTGAAATGCCCGGGGAGTCTTCCAGAAAGGTGGGCATCCAGGTGTGTGTGGCCCACGTGTGTGTGAGCACCCGGGTGCCTGCGTGTGGCCCACGTGTGTGCCCCCAGGTGCCTGCGTGTGACCCACGTGTGTGTGAGCACCCGGGTGCCTGCGTGTGGCCCAGGTGTGTGTGAGCACCCGGGTGCCTGTGTGTGGCCCACGTGTGTGCACGGGGGTGTCTATGTGTGAGGTCCACGTGTGTGTGGCTGCAGATGTCTGCACTCGTGTGTGTGTGTGTGTGTGTCCATGTGCTTGGCCTCTGGACACCACTTTGGCTTTCTGCCTGTGCTTGGGCCCAGTGTCCCCTGCAATCCTGCCTCCCGTCCAGTGCTGCTGCTGGCAGGGTTGGCGTCCACCCCTGGTCGGCCTCCCTTTCTCAACGAGCGCAGCGCCAAGCTTCCCCAGGAGGGGGCGCAGGAGGGCCGCTCTTCCCACAGCCTGGGTGCCTGGGTCCTGAGGCCTTGGTCTCCCCCCAGCCCCTGGCCTGGGTCACAGGGGTGCTTTGTCCTCTGTCCTCCTCTGACTGACACGGCACAGCCACCTGCCTGCCTGGCCCCAGGCGGGTGTGTGTGCTCTGGGCTCCTGCCTCCATTTGCCCGTCCCATCTTTGGGCTGCTTCCTGCCCCAGCCCGGACGGCAGCCCGCAGACCCCTCCTGTGGAGCAGCGCCACTCCCACAGAGGGACCCCAGCCTGAGTCTCCGGTCTGTCCTGGGGTGGCCCTCCCCTGCCCTGGCCCTTCACACTGCCCACTCTCACCACAGTGAGGGCTTCCGGTTGTCCTGGGGTACCGTGAGCATCTGTGGGTTGGACCTGGACACTGGGCCTGGGTGTCCCCTGCGTGTGTGGGTTCTGCGTCTTCGTCTCTCCTGTGTCCTTCCTATGTCCTCCCATGTGCTCCACGTGTGCACCTGGTGTCCATCCAGTGTCCTCCTGTATGTGCCCTGTGTCCTCCCATGTGCTCCCCATGTTCTCCCATGTCCACCCATGTCCTCCCCGTGTCCATCCTGTGTCCACCTGTGTCCTCCTGTGTCCTCCTGTGTCCATCCTGTGTCTACCTATGTCCTCCCCATGTCCTCCCCATCTACCTGTGTCCTCCCCCTGTCCACCCCATGTCCCTCCATGTCCCTCCCATGTGTGCCCTGTGTCCGTCCTGTGTTCACCCCTGTCCTCCCCATTTCCTACCTGTGTCCACCCCGTGTGCTCCCCATGTCCTCATTTTGCCCCCGTGTGCTCCCCGTGTCCTCCCATGTGCTCCCCGTGTCCCTGTGTGCGGGCTCGTGTGCTGTGTCTCTGTGCCGCTCCCCGTTCTCCCTCTCGTGGGGTCACCTGGAGCTGCCTCCAGTGGAGGTGAGAAAGCTGGGAAGAGGCCTGTTCTCTGTCCGTGGGTCCCAGGGCCTGACCAGGGACTGGGTGTCAGCCAGCGCTGCCAGGAGGCCGTTTCTCCCCACTCACCCACACTGGCTGGGGCCTCCCAGGACCTCCTGAGGGTGAGGGGGTGCTGGCTCGGGTCCCTGGATGACACCAAGGGCCTGCTGAGCTCTCAGCAGGTGGGCTGGACGTCTCTGGGCCCGTGCGCCCTCCGTCCTGGGCAGGAGGTGCCAAGTGCAGCCACTCTCCTTGGGGCACCCGAGGCTGGCTGGTGGGAGCACTGGGTGGACGGAGGCTGGGCTCCCGGGCTTCAGGGCGGCGGGGGAGGCTGGGGAGTGGAGTCTGCCCTGTGCCTCCCTCGGGCCTGGGGTTATTTAAGACCCAGTGGAGGCCGAGAAGCTGCCAGGGCCGCGTCGCCATGACAATGCTGGCAGCACCGCCCAGCGGGCCCGGCAGGGGAGGCCTCCCGCCCTCAGCCCGGCCCCCTGTGTCCTGGAATCTCGCCACCACACCGTCTGAGGGGACCTGCCACCTGGGGCCACCGCCTGGCCCAGCCCTGCCCTCCCGGTTTCCTCTGCCTTTTCTCAGACCAAGCTTGTTGGGGGCGCAGCTGAGGCCGGACACTGCTCACACCGCCCAACGGCCAGGCTGCCGGGCGGGTGTCCTTCAGGTCCCTGACCTGGCGAGGCTGTGGGGGAAGAGGCCCCCTGCCGCCCACTCGGGTCCGTCCTTGGGGGAGCAGCCGGCAGGGGGCATGGAGCCTGACAGTGCCCCACTGGGGACACCCCGAGGAAAGACCTAGAAACGCAGACCGCTCTTGTAGCCCCGGACGCGGTCTGCAAGATGTTGGCCTGCGTCCAGGGTGGGCAGCGGCTGTGGCCGGCCAGCGGGGAGCCCAGTGCGCTGCGAACTCTGCTTGACCAGCAGCTCCCTGGCCTGCGAGACGAAGGCTGTGTGTGCACACACCCGAACTCCCCTGGGCCGGGAGGAAGCTCCTCTGCCAGGACGGAAGGAGGCGGGTCCCTGCCAGGTGGTGCTGGCCCCAGCGAACCAGCAGATGGACAGCAGGCGGCTCTCGACCTGAAGGCCTGGCGCCTGGCTGTGCAGGCCTTCCTCTCCTTGGAAGGCGTCCCATCTTCTCCTTGCAGAGAAGGTCCCCGGACTTCATCCCAAGAGTCAGGAGCCTCTGTGGGCAGGAGCCTGCTGACCGGCCCCTGTCAGGCCCCTTCAGGACAGGACCTCATTCCGTCTTCACTACAGCTCGGGGGACATGTACCGCCACTGCATGGTGAGGGACTGCAGCTTTGAGAGATGTGGTCACCTTCTTGGGGTCCACTGCGGGCACACAGGGCCTGTGCCTTGGGGCACCTGTCCACTCCTGCAAAGGACCTCGAGAGCACTGAGAACTGTGTCATCGGGGTGACCCCAAGTGACCCATGAATTCTGGGCTTCCAGAAGATGTCACCCAACCCTGCCCAGCACCACCTGGAAGTGCTGAGTCCTTGATGGTCAGGGAAAAGGGACTGTGGGGCCATCCTGGGCTGAAGACTCGAAGCTTGGGGCCGGCCCACCCCCAGCCAAGTTGGCTGCCCAGAACTTGTGCCCTGGGCTGTCCAGGAGGGACCATCTGAGGGAGAGGACAGCTCGAGGGGCCAGCAGACTTGTTGAAATGGTGCAGGCAGGCGGGCCCCTGTCAGGAGGCCCCTGCTGACCTGGGCGGGCAGTCAGCACTGCCCCCCCCCACCGCCTGCCCAGGAGTCCTTCCCCAGCCTTGCTGGCCTGGGTTCCTCACATGTGACGTGGGCCACTCCACCTCCCTCCAGGTTGGGCGGAGCCTCGGGCGCAGAGTCCTGCCTCGGGGCCACTCTGAGGAGGTGGGCAGGCTGCCTTGGTGACTCTCACTGTCCTTCTGCAGATGTGAGAATGACCGAAAGCTCGGTCCTTGTCTCCAAAGCCAATTAATGCCAATTTAATAATGAGGACATGGCTTTTTTTTTTTGGTACTGGGGATTGAACCCAGGGACACTCCACCACTGAGTCAATCCCCAGCCCTATTTTGTATTTTACTTAGAGACAGGGTGTCACTGAGTTGCTCAGGGCCTCGCTAAGTTGCTGAGGCTGGCTTTGAACTTGTGATCCTCCTGCCTCAGCCTCCCAAGTGCTGGGATTACAGGCGTGCGAGGACATGGTTTTGATAAAAAGGAAAACGTTGTTTTCTTGCTTTGCTAGCAAAGGAGAAACCCAGGGGCCCGTCCCTGAGGCTGTGGTTCCGCCCCTCGGAGGAACGGGGATTTTGAAGGAGCTGCTGCAAGGCTCCATTCCAGGCGTGCCTTGATGGTGTGGTCACTTCCCAGACCCTCGGCAGGCTCCGCTTCCCGTGGGGCAGAGGCAGCTCAGGGCGCCCTGCTCCCCGCCCCCAGGCCCCTCGGGAACAGGAGCCTCAGAGCGCATTCAGAAGGGGAGGTGGCCACTGGCATCTGACGCCCGGGTTCCAGGCTGGCTGCCCAGCCCTGTGTCCTGGGGAAGGGCGGCCTGACCTCAGCCCTTCCCAGACTACCAGGGGTGGGACAGCATGGGATACCAGAGGACCTGGAGGGGGAGAGATGGGGCCACTCACCCTTTCTTAATAAGAACAGGAAAAAATAACGGGACTTGTTCCAAAGCCACAGCTCATGCTGGCTCTCTAGGTCTCTTCAGCGACTCCTCTGCGCCTGCGCAGATGGTGCCTGGGTGTGGGCAGGGGTCGTGCTGCTGAGAGGGACTGCAGGCCCAGATCCCAGGGCCTGTGGTGGAGAGCTGGCTGGTGGCTGAGAGAGGCCAGCTGTTGCCCTGAGTGTCACATGCACCCACAGCTGACCCCACAGCTGGAACCTTCTAGCACTGTGGAGGGTCTAGGATTTGACCAGCTGGTCTGCCTCAGTCTTGAGGTCACTGCTCACAGCGTGTGGGCACCTCTGCACCAGACCCCCTGCCGCGAGCTCCACAGGAGCAAGGGGTGCCCCCAGACGGTGCTATCCAACTGGGACCCACGCTGAGCTTAAGGGTTCGCGTGTTTTACGGTGGGCAGCACGGAGCCCACCTTCGCTCCACAGACCCCTGGAGACCAGCACAGGGCACGGCTGAAGGCGGCAGAGGCACCACAGGGTGAGCTCCGTGCAGCCAGCGGGCCCCATGGGGCCCTGCAGCTCCTCCCAGCAGGGTGGCCGTCCCCACCTCTGTTGGCAAGTGACTCCGCCAAGTCACTGCCTGGGTGTCCATTGAACATGGCCCCAGCTTCCTCCCAGGGTCCCTCCCTTAGCCACTAGAGCCTCAGATGGTCCCCCACAGGCCTCGCCATTTGCCCTCCTGGAAGAGGGGTAGACGCTGCCCTTAACATCCACACCCCGCCCGGCCCACCCCGGCCAATGGGGAACCCAAACTCAAAGCCCTGCCGTGTTTGCTGACTGGGGGAGGCGAAGCCCCTGGAGGAGGAGCTGGCGAGGGGCTCACAGGGGCTCCCCCTCTTCCTGCCCCCAGGGCTGCCAGAGGGGCTTCCCAACTCACTGGGCGCATCCTCCTCCGCAGGCAGAAGGCATGGGACCCGCCCTGGCCGCACGGGATAACCCACGCACGAGTCTCCAGAGTTGCCAGGCCTGTTGGGCCTAGGCAGGGGGCTGGAGACAACGGCCCGGACCTCAGAGCTCACTCCCCATGGACATTTCCTCAGCCTTTCTTCTTGGAGACAGATCGCCAATGGGAGCCTTGGGCCAGGCGGCAGGAATGAGTGCCAGCTGCTGGTGATGGCAGCCAGCCTCTGCCGCAGGTGCCTCCCAGAGCACGCCGGCAGAGCCAGGGCAGCGCAGTGACCAGGCCTCCCGCTCTGCAGGAGGAGACCCCCAAGAGGAGCTCACAGGGGACGCCCTGCCGGCTCTTCAGGCCGAGGTCCTTTGGACCCCCTTCACTTTGGCACTGCGGCCAGGCAGCTCGCCGTGGTGGGAGCGTGTGGAGAAGCAGAGCCGCCCACCTCGTGGGGCCCAGGAAGCAGAGACAGAAAGCGGAAGGGGCTGGGTCCTCATGTCACCTCCAGGGCACACCCAGTGGCACTCCAGCTGTTTCCCCAGAGCCTCGGGGGGGAACAGAGCCGCCAGCCCAGCCTTCAGAGGCTCTGGCCCCTCCCATCTCGCCCCAGCTTGCTGTGTCCCCTGTGGCCCCCATAGCCAGCGGCCACAAACTGGCCACTGTCTCACAGCTCTGGAGGCCAGAAATCTAGGTGGAGGGTGGTCGGGCTGTTCCCCACAGAGGGCTGCGAGGGGAGCCTGTCCAGGCCCTCGGGGCTCCCAGTACTGCTGGTCATCCTGCCTGGCCCGCAGGAGCCTCAGCCCCCGCTGCCTCCGCCTTCCCTTGGCCTCCTCCCGTGTCGTGACCTCATCTTACATCTTCAAGGACTGTTTCCGAATGACGTCACCTTCCCAGGACCAGGGTTAGGACTCGGTGACCTTCGGGGACATTGTCCACTCTGCACTTGTCCTTCTCAGGGTCTGCCTGCCTTCTCCCACTGCATCCTGCACCCCTAGGTGGGACCAAGTCCCCGCACAACCTGAGCAGGGAGGAGGCAGTGCCAGCAACCTGCCCGCAAGAAGCCTGGTCGGGCGTTCGAGTGGCCTGGAGGCCACTGCATGGGGGCGCGAGGGGAAGGGAGGGAGTCCTGCTGCACCCCGTCCAAGCTGGGGTGGGTCCACCCAACCACGGCAGAACCCTCCTGTCACTCCCCTTTGTGCAGCCAGAGCCCTCGTGGGAGAAAGGGCACCTTGGTGGGGTGGAGCTGGTAGGCAGATGCCCCCAGGTGGGACCCCTTTCCTGGCTGCTCCCGGGACCTCCCTCTGGACTGAGCTGAACAGCGTTCTCCCAGAACCTGGGGTGACTTTCCTTGGAAATGGGGGTCTCTGCAGACATAGCTGGCTAAGAGGACACCATGTTGAACAGGGGGAGCCTGGAGTCCAGGGCGAGCCCGTGGAGGAAGAGCGGTCCCGAGACAGACGCTATTGACGATGCAGGCAGCCGGGGGGTCACTGAGAAGCCCAGAGCCCAAGGTTGGCACAGCACGGGAGCACAGAGGCCTGGCACAGGCTCTCCCGGGAGCCTCCCCAGGGCCCAACCCTCCCACACCTGGCTCTGCGGCTCCGCCTCCAAAGCTCTGAGAGAATCTACTTCTGCTGTTTCAGATCCTCTGGTTTGTGGCACTTGGTTCTGGTGGCCCTGGGAAGTGAGATCCCGCCCACCACATAAACTCCCTGCACCGCAGCCCTGCCAGGCTCTGCCCAAGGGGAGCCATGGCTGAGAGGAGGGGCAGGGCCGGTGCTGCCCTTGCTGCAGGAGAGGCTGGGTGCTGCCCCCACGGCCTGGGCCCGCGCCTCCAGCCTCCAGGGAGCTGTGGAAGTCCCTGTGCCCAGCACATGTCCCTGCCCGCGTCGGAGGAGGAAGCCACCAGCCCCCATGACCTGCCCCTGCCAGGATGAGGCGCCTGCCTGCCTCCGCCAACTGCCCCAGGTGCCCCTGGCAGAGAGGCCACCGTCCCCTCCCTGAGCTGGCTCCTCTCAGCTGCAAACTTTGATCGGCCCCGGCCTTCGCTCCGCTGCTGTCATCAGCACTGGAATAGAAGCCGCTGTTTGGAGCGCCAGCCCTCCTCCTGCCCTGCAAACACGTGGGCAGAAATAGCAGCCCGAGGCTGGAGGGAGAGATTGCTGGGTGCGGAATCAGGCGGAGGCTGCTGCTCAGTGGGCCTGGCTGCGTGGGAGCCCGAGGCTGCCTCAAAAGCGGCTTTAAATAGCTCCCTGTGGGTACATGCAGCCGAGCTGGGCAGCCTGCGGTGGCAAGGAGGCAGGGCAGAGGTGGGCGCTGGGGGAGCTCCTAGCATTGCAGGGGCGTCGGCCTGCTGGCCTCTGGGTCCAGGTGGGTTCAGCAGCTCAGGGAACTTGAGCTGGCATTGATCCTGCTCGCCTTCCTCAGCAGGAGGCAGCGTGTGCCATCTGGAGCTGGGGCCCCAACCCGGCAGCTCTCCAGGTGCGCAGAGGTGGACAGCGGTCACCCTGCCGAGCAGCTCCCGAGGTGAACAGTCTGTGCCTGAACCACAGGGGCTCTCTCTTCTGTGGCTGGACTCGGCCTGCCTCCCGTCCGGAGGTGGCCTGGGGCCCCAGCTGACCCAGATCCAGCTCGGCTGCTGCCTGGCCACCTGTTCCCTGCCGGCTCGAGGCCCGTTTCCTGCTTGCAGCCCCGTCCTTCCCCAGCCGCCCAGCCCCATCTTCAGTGCAGGGCCTGCAGGGTGGCCCGGGGTGTGCGGGGGTCTTTGGGGGTGAGGGTTCTTTAGCTAGATGCAGAAGCGGTGAGCCAGGCTGTGGTCTGGGCAGAGGGACTAATGTCCTGCTCTGCCCCTTGGGAACCAGCTGGACCCCGTGTCCCTGCCGAAATGTCTGGGCCAGCGGGGACCTTGTTACCGTGCTACCTACAGTGGCCTGAGGGTCTGGTCAGCTCACACTGTGGGTGGTGGCCAGGGACACTCTTGTGGTCCACAACAGTCACCACCAAGCTCCCCAGTGCAGTGGGGTGAGGGCCACCAGGAGGATGATGGGGGCCAGCAGGCTGTAGCAGGATGCCACCCCGATCGGGCAGGGAGCTGGCCGCTGCTGGCTGGACTCTGCAGCAGTCAAGGGGTGGACAGCTGCTCTGCTAATTGCACCCTGTGCCTTCCGTGTGGATGACCCAGCGCCATGGAGAGCTGTCCCTCATCAGAGCAGCCTGTTTTCTGCTCCAGTGGCTGCCAGGCTCCTGAGCTGAAATATGGTCACCCTGAGTCCTTGGTGGCAGTATGTGGGGTGGGCAGGGTGTCTGTGCGGCCTCAAGTGTCCTCTGAGTCTCCATCACCTCCTCCACGAAGGTGCTAGAGTGGCAGCCTGGGCCTGGGACCTGCCAGGGACCAAGGGGTGGTGCCCCTGGAGCCTCCTCCAGGGAGGCGCCTCTGCCCTTCCCTGTGCCCTGGACATGGCTCTGTGGCCCGACTTCTGGGGCAGCCTCTGAGCTCTTCTGGCTCCAAATCTGTCCCCAGCCCTGGATCTCAAAAGCAGGTGGCTCAGGGGTCAGCCAGCACTGCGCCTGGACCCCTGGACCTGCTCTGTTTGAGGAAGGCCCATCGCAGCCCAGAGGCAGGACAAGGAGGACACCAAGCTGCTCCTCTCCACCCTGAGTGCCCTCCTGGCACAGGGGCATGCCCGCCGAGTGCTCCACCAGCCCCCGATCCTTGCGCCCGCAGGAGGACGGCGTTCCCGGCTGAGGTGCAGCCGCAGCAACGAGAGCAGAGCCAGCGGCCAGGCCAAGGTTTATTTCATGCTGGGATCAAGGACTCGGTGGCTTCTCCCCAGGTCGCCCAGCAGAGGCTGCCCGCCTCCTCCCGCCCTCTGTCCCCATCCCATGAGCAGAGGCCTAGAAATCGGGGTGAGCCCGAGGCTACAGATTCCCGGGCCAGGCCAGGTCCGCCCTGCCAGCTGGGTCTCCCCTCGCAGGAGCACAGCGGTGCTCCCAGGTCAGAGCAGAGGAGACAGGCTTCCCCTCGTTTGCGTGGCCAACCGTCCTCCCCCTTGAAACGCGGAGGGTCCTCCTTCTCCAGGGAGCTCCCCGCAGCCTCCGCCCCAGCCGCAGGGTGGGCGAAGGCAGCACCGTCCTCCTACATGGCGTACGCTGCCCAGTAGATGACGTTGACCGCCGCGAAGGCCGCGGGGAACACGGCGCGGGCGTAGATGTCAATGGTGTCCGCGTCGATGGGCTTGAACCTGGCGCGGACCCCCCCTGGGCCCCCCTCCTTCTTCATCTCCCCGGTCTCCACCTGCACTGACCTGTAGGAGCCCAGGAGGTTCCCAGGGATGCGACACTGCCGGCGGGAGACCGCCAGCTCCTGGGTGACCCCAGCAGCCGAGAGGGAGAAGAGGACGATGGCGTTCCTCACGTCCATCTGCACGGCAGGGGGACAGGGCTGAGGACAGCACCACAGCTCCCAGGTCAAGGGGGACCAGGGCTCCTATGCAGGACCCCACCCGGGCCAGCAGCAGGTCTCCTTCACAGGCCACTGTGACCTGCAGCAGGCTGGCTGAGGAGCCTGGGGCCCAGGACTGAGAGTGACCTGCCAGGGGCTGGCCAGCAGAGGGTCCAGGGTCCTGGGTGACCCCGCAGGGCAGCCTGAGACACGCCCGCCTGTGCTCACCTCCGTCCTGGGCTTCGTGACCTTGACCTTGGCCTTTCGCTTCTTCCTGTAGTCGGCGTTGAAGTGGGCGAAGGCGTACTCCACCAGGGCGGCGAAGACGAAGACGTAGCAGATCCAGAAGTACACGTCCAGCGCCTTGATGGCCGAGGCCCGCGGCAGGGAGGAGCGGGCGCTGACCATGAGCGTGGTCATGGTCAGCACGGTGGTGATGCCTGGAGACACAGGGGGCTGTCACTGCAGCACGGGCACCTCCCTCCCACCCGCCCGGGAGGAGGGACCCCACCTCTACCCCAACCAGGGGCGGTTGATTGGGCAGTGCCCCCAGAGCAGGGGCTGAGAGCTGGGGCCCGAGGGCCGCGGGGGTCCTGCTGGCGCACCTAGGGAGACCCTCGCGGGCACTGCTGCCTGACTGATCCAGAAGGACACCCAGGACATGGCGACCAGGAGGACAGACGGCATGTAGGACTGGATGATGTAGACACCCCGGTTCCTCCGCAAGTGGAAGTGCAGGCTGAGCCGGGGGAACTGGCCAGCTGTGGGGACAGCCCACGGTCAGGTCTCCTTCACTGCCCGACCCACTGACCCCATGGGTCTAGGGGAAGGAGTCCTTGGCGGGCACTTGGGCCGCTGTGGGGCTCAGAGGGGAGACCCGAGTCTTCTCTGCCCACCCCAGCAACCCGACAAGTCGGGGTCTCCTTGCCCAGGCCTGGCCACAGAGTGAGGCACACAGGGTCACCCAGAGGAAGCAGAGGGAAGTCCAAGCTCTGCTGCCTGGAGCTGCTGAGCGGCCCCAGGAGCCCCCGCCAGGGGAGGAAAGTTTGCTGCACCCCAGGCCCGGGTGGGCCCAGCGGGCGTGGCCCTGAGGCTCCCCTGAGGCCTGGAGAGCTGGGAGGACACGGGCTGAGGAAGAACCTGGAAACCCGGCTGCCCCAGAGCGGCAGACCCCACCCGCTTCGCACAGGCTCGCCTGCCGACGGGTTCTCCTGCGGCATCCATGGGCCCCCAGAGCGGGCTGGCGCCTCAGCCAGAGGCCGGCACAGCTGCAGTGGGAAGAGACCCCACATACCGGACTTGAAGTTCATCGACTCCGTGGAGAAGTGGTAGCTGGTGATGGTGAACTGGGCCAGCTGCAGCCTGTCCAGCCCGTGGATCTGCTCCTGGTTTTCCGACCAGTAGTAGACGATGTCCTCAGAAGAGTAGCCATCTATGGGAGAGCCCACAGGTGGGCAGCAGGCCTGGCCAGCCCTGGGCAGCCCTAGCAGCACTCCATCCACCCCAGGAGGCTGAGAGTGGAACTGACCCGGGATCTGGACAGGCCAGGAGCAGGGGCCCTGGGCCCTGGGACGGCACCCACTCCTCTGGGCAGGTGCAGAGGCCAGAGACATTGGCAGAGGAGGGCCCTGCACTGGGGGTACACGGGGTGCTGGCCTGGGTCTGCTTCACTGGGCTAGCCCGGCCTCCTCAGCCAGGCCCCTGTCCTGCTGACCCATGCAAGCTGCTCAGGCCTCGGGCCCGCCTCTCTGGAAGTCCCACCCTGAGAGCTTCCCCCTCCTGCACGGGCCCCTGACGGTCAAGCCAGAGGAGCCCACCAGAGGGGACCCACTCACAGCTCTCCAGGTCCAGCATGCACTCCTGCTCGTCCATGGGGTACTTGGCCAGGTCCATGTCACAGGCCACCGTCGAGGTGATTCTGACCAGACAGACGTGGCATGAGCCCCGGAGTCCCTCTCAAGCCTTAAGTCCCTGCTCCCAGGACAGGGACGCCCCGCACAGCCCAGAGCCGCCTGCTTGCCAGGGCGCCACCCTGGGCCCGACTACTGCCCAGGTTTTATTTGCCAGCTGCCCAGCATCTGAGTAAAAACTGAGAGCGGACAGCACCGGAGCATGGGTCTTCGTTGGGGTGACCGGGAGCAGGATCTCACTCCTTCTCTCCAGCCTTGAAAGTGCCTGCTATTTGTCCAGGTTGGAGATTACGAGGTAAGGCCCAGCCTGGGCTCCCCAGCATGGCCCAAGGGATGACTGATGGCCACTGGAAAGCAGGCCCAGGGGACCAACTGCTCTGATTTTCCAGGAGAGCCCAGATATGTAGATTCCAATGTAAAAGCTCCTGATTTTTAAAATATTTCCAACTAAAGCCATCTTTCAAAGGCATGTGGCTGGACAGTGTTCAAACAGGTGCATGGACATGTGTGTTGACAGCAGCACTGTTCACAACAGTGGAAAGACAGAGCGACACATGTCCATCCACAGACAAGTGGATGGACACAGTGTGGTGGAATACTACTCAGTCAGGAAAAGGAAGGAGGCACTGCCATGCCATAACACAAATGACCCTCGAAACTGTGATGCTGCAGGAAAAGCCAGACCCAGACCCGGGCGTCCACTGGGTGGGACATCAGAGCAGGCAAGTCCATGGGGACAGTGAGTTGGTGGCTGTGCAGCTTTAGGGACAGAGCCAGAGTGACTGCTCTCAAAGGGCATAGTTTCCTGTGACAAGATGAAGGTGACCACACACAGCACACGACCTGACGACGCCCTGAGCCGCGCACTGACGGGTCCATGGGTCCACGTCCTACGGGGTTTTTGTTTTTGTTTTTGTTTTTTGGGGTTTTTTTGGTACTGGGGATTGAACCCAGGGACACTCGGCCACTGAGCCACATCCCCAGCCCTATTTTGCATTTTATTTAGAGACAGGGTCTCACTGAGTTGCTTAGGGACTCGCTAAGTTGCTGAGGCTGCCTTTGAACTCGCGATCCTCCTGCCTCAGCCTCCCAAGTGCTGGGATTACAGGCGTGCGCCACTGCGCTGGCCCACCTGGCTACATCCTAGGAATTTAACCCCATTTACAAAACAAAAAGGCCCAGTCTCGGCCAGAAGCCCATCTGTGACTTCCCCAGCAGCAGCCCCTGGCATGGACTGGTGTCCTGAGCGGCGGCTGGGAGCTGAGGAGGGCTCCGAGGTCCCAGGGCCCAGCGCGGGCTCAGCAGGAGTGTCCTGGCCTCCCCGCCCCGGGGCAGGCGCGCTCACCGGATGCTGTAGAGGATCACGCCGTCAGGCTGCAGCCGGATGAGCTTGTTCTCCACCGTGACGTCGTGGAACCAGGCGGACTTGGCGTTCACGATGAAGGTGTCGGGGAGCCAGAGCTTGTCCACGAAGCGGCTGTCCAGGCCCAGGGTCTCGTTGGTGTGGTTGTAGGAGAGCCTACTGTCCCTCCAGCTCTGGTGCAAGAACACGGTCATGGTGTATTCCTGCAGAGGGGCGCAGGGCACAGGGGACAGGGTCAGCCCCTTCCTGATTGGCAGGGTCGGCAGGCAGTGCAGGTGGGCACCTACCATGTTCGCCTCTGAGATGTGGTCGATGCTGGCCACCTCCAGGGCCAGGGCCACGTTCACAGGGGGGCCTGCGTGAAGGAGCAGCGGGTGCTGGAGACAGCAGAGCAGGGACCCGGCCCGCCAGGCCGTCCCCCACACCAGGGAGGCGGGACAGGAGGAACAGCCAGGGCCTCTGCAGGGAGCCTGGAGTGGGCACATCTGCCTCCAGGGGCTGGGGGGACAGACCCACCTGCCCTGTCTCCCTGGGGGCTAGGCTTGAAGTCCAACAGACCCCTGGGGGAGAACCAAACCCCTTCGCCAGCCAAGAGTCCAGCCAGCCTGTGCCCACAGTGGCCAGGATGCGGCTCTCCGCCAGCATGTGCCTGCCCCGAGGCCTACCCTCACCTCCGATGCCAGGCCTGAAGTTGCGGGCGTAGCCCTCCATCAGGCCATCCAGGTTGGGCAGCCAGGAAATCTCCAGATTGGAGCCCACGTAGTCCCCAATGTCATTCATTGCTCTGTGCACAAAACCAGGCGGTCACGGGCAGGCAGGGCGCCAGGGCCAGAGCCCCAACCCCTTCCTGCAACGCAGCACCTGGGCTGGACGCACAGGGAGGACGAGGTGGGAGCCCCTCCAGGCCAGCTGGATGGGGCAGGAGGAAGCCCGGAAGGCCCGTGGTCCTTCTCTCTGCCTTTCTGTGTGGCCTCCTGCCCTCCACCCTACCTCAGGGGCCCCTGGGCAGCCCGACTACCGCCCATGGCTCTCCCCTCTAACGTCCCCGAGACCGGGGGGGCCTCCGCAGAACCACCCCACCCTGGGGCTTGTCACAGGGGTGGGAAGCCCCAGGCCCATTAAGAGTTCTCCCTAGGAGGTGGCCGGGGGGAGGCCACAGGTAGGGACCAAAAGGGACCCAGGGGCTCTGCTCTGCCCCCTCAGGAGGATCCAGCTGGGCCCCCAGATGGCCACGCACTTCTGGGGCTGAGCCTGACCCCAGACACCTGTGCTGTCCCCAGCAGGACCACAGGAGGGGTGGTCCCTCCCAGATGACCCACAGTGGCCACCAGCGGCTCCATCTTGCCCCCCCACACATGGTAGTGCAGAAAGCAGGGACCCAGGAGCCCACCCCCACCCCGCACACCTGCACCCCTCAAGGCTCCTGCCCCCCGGAACCTGAGAAAGTGACCTGCTTCGGCACAGGGTCTGTGCAGGTGTGATGAGGTGGGACGAGACAGTGGCCCCAAACCTACGATCTGTCCTCATGAGACGGAGGCAGAGGCAGGTGTGGAGCCAGCGAGAGCAGCCTGACCGTCTGCAAGCCCAGGGCCACCCCAGGAGCTGCAAGGGGACTGGACCACGTCCTTCAGACTCCCTGGACAGCGTGGACTTCTGGCCTCAGAAGTGTAAGAGAGCACGTCCCTGTTCTTTCGAGCCCCCTCAACTTGTCAGGGCTCCCAGCCTCCTGCCCACAGGCAAGGACAGTCCACTGCGGGGAGGGGAAGGTTCCTAAGTTCAGGGGTGAGAAATGGAGGCAGGGGGCTGGCGCAGGGGCCACCAGGTCACCTTGAGCCCTGGGCCTGGCCGGAGTCCTCAGGGAGGGGAAGGGCAGGACCGGAACCGGCACAACCCCCTCTGGCCTAGAGACACTCATGCCCCAGGCTGGGCCATCGGGCCACCACGAGGCCCTGAGGCCCCTTCAGCTGTGCACCCTGGGCTCCTCCAGACACTGACTACTCCCCTCCCTGCCCAAGCCCACCTCTGCCACCTGCTTCCTTGGGGACAGGAACGGCAGCCCGGGCTCACAGCAGCCAAGCCTGAGGGCAGCTGCTGCCCCCACAGCCCCACACCAGTCTCCCCAGCTGAGACCCTCGGACAGCTTGGAGAGGCAGTGCTTTCTCCTTCCCCTCCCCATACCCCTCCCCATCCGCCCAGCTCTTCCTCTCCCCCTCGCCTCCACCCCCCTTCCCCACCTATCCACCTGCCGGCCAGCCAGGCCCTCCAGGCCCTCCAGCCAGCCCCTCCTCTCCTTCCCAAAGGTCGCTCCACTAGGTCCACCTCCGAGTTCTGCATTCCCAGGAGGCTGTTCCCAAGGGTTCACCTGCCATCCGCCATTTATCCACAAATGTCCTCTAATGACCCTGTGATGCAGATACCTCTCTGGGGACATGGCTGAGCCATGAGCAGAGCCTCAGCCCACGCTAGGTGGAAGCCCAAGGCTTACAGGGAGAGAGGGTGGCTCAAGTGTGATGGGAGCTCAGGTGGGAGGGAGGCTGAAACCGCGGGTGGCCCTCCCTAGCAGGGCTGCAGGAGGTGCCCTCAGAGTCCAAAGGCAAGAACCAGCGTATCCGGAGAGGCAAGGCGGAGAGGGTTCCATCCGTGGGGATGTAGGCTCAGCATCACCCTGCAGGGACAGGAGGGCGCTGAGCACAGGGTAAACCCATGCTCCATGCGGAGCCAGGGCGGGGACTCTGGCAGGGCCTGCAGACATGGGCAGTAGCCAGGGATGTGGGACTCAGCCTGCCTTTCCCTGCATCCTGCCTGGCCAGCTCCACTCCCAGGCAGGTTCCAGCAGCCCGGGGCTGCCTGGGTTTGAGAAGAGTCAGCGGCGGGGTATGGAGGTCCCTCCTACCCACCCAAGCCACTTTTTGTTTGAAGAGGTGTCTTTGAATCAGGTTCTTCAGCTAATGAAATTCTGCAGATCTCTGACCTCTCCTGTAAGACCTTTGACGCATCATCATGGGCAGGACAGGGCATCAGGGCCTGCTGTCCATTCCAGAGCCACACTCCCCACCCACCCACCATGGCAATGGCCATGGCAGGCAGGGCGGTAACGAGGAGGAAGGTGGCACTAAATAAATTCCAGGTCCTAGAAAAGCGTGCAAATGAAGCCCTGCCTGGTGGCCACACCTGTAATCCCAGTTGCTAGGGAGGCTGAGGCAGGAGGATTGCAAGTTCAAGGCCAGTCTGGGCAACATAGTAAGACCCTCTCTCAAAATAAAAAATAAAAGGGCTGGGAATATAGCTCAGTGGTTGAGGGTTCCTTGGTTCAGTCCCGAGAGAGAGAGAGAGAGAGAGAGAGAGAGAGAGAGAGAGAGAGAGAGAATGCACATGGAAGTCACCCTGAAGGTCGGATAGAAAGGGTTTGAGTTCTGCTTATTTTTGGACCAGTCCAGCTGCCATCTAGCCTGCCTGGCATGAGGCCACAGGAGACACTGTCCTTCCTGGGCCCCGTTTCTTTTTGGTCTCAGGCCAATGACACGGCGTGCACCTTCCCTCACCCCAGTCCCAGGTCCACTAGGGGGCACGGACAAGGCCAGCAGTAAGCCCCCATGAAGCTCACCCTGGAGTGTCAGGCAATATACTTTAGGGTTTTCTGGGGGTGAGAGGGAAGAGCCCCCACCCCATGTCGTTTCTTTCCGGGGATAGTGGCTGTGTGTTTTTCCAGCTGTGAACAGAGGTGAAGGGCCCGGGTGCAGAGAAGGATGCACTTCATGCAGGACTCTGGGTCCTGGAGGCCCCACTTTCCCTCCCTCCCATCAGGACCCCCAGGGCAGGCAGGGCTGCACAGGGCAGGGGGGCGGGAGCTCAGCAGGGGGCGGGAAGGTTTCCACTCTCACTGGCAAGTCACAGGGTCTTGGGAGACTGCTACTGGCTCCTCAGATGGCCCTGGAGTCAGGGGCGTCCTGGAGGTGGGCATCCTTTGGGCAGATGGACAGAGAAGCTCAGAAACATATGCAGGCTCCAGTTCTGCCCTTGGTTTCAGGAATCCAACCCACGGGGCAGAATTCCACGTGGGCTGCCCCTGGGTCATGGGGCCTCCCTCCACTCCTGGCCCCACCGAGAAACAAAGCCAGCCCTGCAGCACGCCTGTGCCCTGAGGACAGAGGGGAGGGGTGCAGCGGAGCCAGGCAGTGCAGCTCCTCCCTGCAGGGTCCTCCCACCATGCACAGAAAGCCCACGGATCTGACAGCTCTGCTTTTAGAGCAGTGCGCGCCTCACCAGCATCCCAGTTACCAAGGCGAAGAGAAGCACCCCAACCATCACACCGCGAGCTCCCGGGAGATGGTGGCGCCAGCAGCCCAGGGGTGACACCCACACAGGCACGCAGCCACACAGGGGGTCCTCAGACTCAGGCCTGACCCGCAAACATGGCTCAAAGCTCCCGCCTCTAATCCCCCAGCCTTTCCTGCCAGGAACCACTGGGATCTCGACTGAGGAGTGAGCCAGGAAAGTCCCATTGTCCCCCATTGAGAGACCAGGGAGCAGGATCTGAAGACTGAGGGAGGAGGAGGCGGCCACTGTCTAAAGTGGAGGGGATTCAGAGGCTACTGGAGAGGAGGCCCCTTGTGGATGCACCAGGCTGCCTGGAGGTCATGAAGGGCTGCTGTCCTGGCCTCTTCCCACTTGGGGACAGCCTTCAGTCCTGGCCATGCCATGTCATTGCCAGGCCAAAGCCAAGAGCAGGAGGGTTGGGAGACCTGTCTGAAGGACAGACTGAAATGTGGCGAGATGACAGCATTTCACATCAGACAATGGATGCACGAGGCAGTGCCTGCATCCACCACCACACAGGACAGGAGGGTGGGTCGGCTCAGGCCCTCCTCCCGCTGGGTCTCTCAGCAATCCTTCCCCGGGGAAACGGCTACACAAGCCCTTACCCAACACCCCAGAAAGCCACATAGGAGTCAGGTTCAGAATGTCTTGGATTTTGGGAAGGGAATATGCTGCATATACAACTTGGGGTGGGGAGTCTGGAGAATTTCCCAGCAGGAAGTCTATAAACAGGCCTGTAAATGGGATAGATAAACACAGAAAGCCTCAGGCCATAGCAGGACAGGGTTTGTCACCAAGTGAGTTTGGGTGTCACAAGGCTCAAACTTTGGGGTTTCGGAGCTGTTTGAATCTCAGACTGGGCCACGGGGCTGTGGGCCTGGGCCGGCAGCTGAACCAGTGCCTGGACCACGTGCCTGGAGCTCAGCCTCTGCCGCACCTTCCTTGAGTTTAAGGCAGGAGAGGAGAGGGGAGAGAGGTCCATGGGCCTGATGGGAACAGGGCCGCACTGTGGTCTCCAGCCTGATGGCCACATCTACAGCCAGCCCTGACTCTGCCTTCTGGGTCTGTCGGCCACCACCGACAGGGAAACTCTGACCCCCATTACATGCTCCAGGAGTGCCGACAGCCACAGTACAGGCTGATGTCCCGTCATTTCTGGTTTCTAATGGTCCACTGTCCATCGGCCAGGTGACCCCGAAGTCCAGAATGCTGAGGGGCCTGTTTCTGCTGCCTTCTGCAGCCTCTGCACCAAGATGGTTTTCAGAAAGACCCCTCACCGCCTCTCCTGACCCCTATGGCAGGTGGCTGGGTCAGGGCGAGGCCCAAGACACCCTGGTGTCCAGGAGCCCATGTTAGATCCCAGGGGAGGGAAGAGTCAGGGATGTGCTGGAAGCCAGAGGGAGGGGCTCCCGCCCCGGGGTGGGGGCTTTCTTCCCAGCCTTCTCCCTCTCTGGGGAGGCAGGTCCTCTCCTTCCCCAATGGTTAGAAATAAACCCAGTCTCTCTGCTGCGGGGGCACCTGGCTGCCATCCCCCTGCACATTCAGGAGTTCAGTCCCTGCAATTTGAAATGGCTCCTGGAAGGAAACCCGAGCTCCTGGCCCACTACCGGCGCAGCGAGGATGGCGAGGACGGCGCTTCCAGCCCCGCCGGAGGCTGCAGACCGACCGCACTCCCGCCCGCACCTCCTCCCCACCCACCCCCAGGGCTCGGGTCTTTCTTTTCTTCCTGCGGTAGCTGGTC
Source organism: Glaucomys volans (assembly GCA_020662805.1). Taxonomy (NCBI): domain Eukaryota; kingdom Metazoa; phylum Chordata; class Mammalia; order Rodentia; family Sciuridae; genus Glaucomys; species Glaucomys volans. Next base: position 490,234 of record JAJEJO010002595.1, read on the forward strand.
CTGCCAGCCTCAGCTCCGCGCCAGGAAGGGCAGCAGCCAGGAAGGGCCGGCCGGCCGAGTGCGGGCGGCCGGGACTGAGGACCTGTTTTCTTCAGCCGAGGCGGCTCGACGCCCTGGTCTGGCCCCGCCGCGCCGCGTTCAGCACCGGGACGGCGGACAGCACCCGGGCTGCCGGAGCGAGGGTCGCGGGTCCCGCCGCCGCAGGGCATTGTCGCGGGGAGTTGGGAGGGGAGCGCGCGCGGGGCAGATGGGGGTGACCCGGGGACGAAGGCTCGGGTCCGGGAGCGCGAGGTTCGCACCGGCCTGCATCCCGAACTCGGTCTCAGGCGGCAGGGACGCGGCCCCCAACCCGAGAGCGCCCAGGCACCGAGAGGCTCCCGCCCGCGCCGCACCTCCCCTGGCCCCGGGCGCCCGCTCACCTGGCGCCGCGGCGCGGGGGCGCGCACAGCAGCAGGAGCGGGGGCAGCAGCCAGGCCAGCGCGTCCATGACCTCGCGGGCTCTGCGCGGGACAGTCCGGCCCGCCTGGACGCACGCAAAGTTGCTTCGCCCGCGACCGCCGCTGCTCCGGAGCGGCGGGAGCGGCGGGAGCGCCGGGGAGCGCGGCGCGGCGCGAGGGGCGGACGGAGCGCGGAGCCCGCCCCGCCCCGCCCCGCCCCGTGCGCCCGCCCCGCTCGGAAACAGCCCAGAGCCGCGCACCCTGCGCCCCGCCCTGGCCGGCCGCGCCGGGACCCCACGACCGCTGCCCTCGCCTGCACACAGGTCCCTCCACGTGTCCGCCCGGGAGGCGCCCCAGGCACCGTACCCGCTGGATACGATGGACCGACGGGTTGGGCAGAACCTCGTTCCTGAGGGGCCTTGCCGGGGCTGTTTGGGGCAAGGGGTTGTCTCAGGTCAGGGGTCGCTGGTTCTGGCAGCCTGGGCTGGAGGCCGCGAAGGTGAAGGCGCCCAGGTGGCATCCTCCTCTCCTTCTTCCAGGGACGACCCCCAAGCGCTGCATCTTCTGACAATGCCATGGGGACACGCACTGGGCCCAGAGGACCGGGCGCCGCTGTTGCTGCTGGGTGGGCCGGCTGTGCCCCGGGTCGGAACCGGCTCTGGCTGGGCCCTTCGCCTGTGCACACCCCCTGGGAGGGTCCTGCGGGCCGCTGGGCCCTCCTGTGAGCTCTGCCTCAGCAGTGCCCCCAAAGGGCTGAGGAAGTCCAGGCCTCCCCGTGCACTTTGACTCTTTTGAAAGTAAAATTTGCACAATTTCCCTTAAAAAACTGATCAGAAGTTTACTCATGGCCTAGTTTCCTCTGTTCAGTGCTGGGCACCTCTCAGGTGACGCCATAGATTGAGCTTCTTGTGAAAGCGTTTTACAAGGGCAGACTCGTCCTTCAATGAGCTAAGCCCCCTTGGACTGGCCACTGGCCAGAGCCAGGGATGGAGGGGTGTAGGCAGGGCTGTGCCAGGGACGTCCAGCCCTATCCCACAGGAGTGTAAGGCTTCCCAGTTCCTTGCCCAGACCCAACAGCCAGTCTCTAAGCCAGCTGCTCAGGTCCTGGCTGGCCCCCTCCCCACGGGAGTGGCCCCTTTGGTGCTGAGGCACTGACCTGCCTGTGTCCTGAGGCTCCTGAGGGCTGCTCTGCACACTGACTGTCCTGGGCATTGTCCCAGTTGTCCCTTCCTCTTAGGCGTCCTGGGAGAGTGAAGGAGCCAATCCGTCCGTGAAAAGGGCCCACTGGGAGCTGTGACTATTAATTTTCTCATCCCTACAGCAGGAACTTTGTCTGTCTGCCCCTCTGTTGTGTTGCTCAGGTCCAACAGCGTCTGGCACACAGTAGGTGCTTAACTGATGTAAGAAAACAAGCAGGCTCGGGTTGTCCAAGAGTCAGCACGCGCCTGGGCAGCATCCCCTTGGTGTCTCTGAGCATCCTACAGGAACCCTGCAGCAAGGTTAGCATGCCCCCACTCTCCTCCCTACCTCGGGGGTCTCTGGGCTAGTGACTGGGAGACACTCTGGACCTGCACACACCTGACCCAGTTCCTTCAGGATGAGCTGGACCCTGTGGCTAACTCCTTCACCCCCACTTTCTGGGGCACAGATCTGACACTGAACTTTCCTGGGCAGAGCTCAGGCTAGGATGGACAGACAGCTCAACCGCTGATCTAGCTGCTTGGTAGTGTCACCTCATCTCTTCTCCTTGGGTCCTGGCAGCAAATGCATTTCAAACCCGTTGGAGAAGCAGGTGAAGCAATCAGGGGCAGACCTGTTGGCTGAGTGCTCCTCCTGGTCCGCAGGTCTAAGCGCACCCCTTTCTGAAGCACCTGCAGTGTTGACCACCTAGAGTGGAGTGTTCGGTTGCGCCTCACACTCCACACCCTTCACTGAATTCTGCTTTTCTCTAATTGGTGCTTCAGCCTGAATGTAAAGAATGGGAATTTTTATCATTCCTTCCTCCTCGAAATTTTTGAGAATCAATTTGCCACCACTTCTGAGTTTCAGTCCCAGTCTGCAAATGTGTCACCAGACCATCCCCACCCCACGGTCAGCTCCACCCAGGGAAGTGCCAGTTGCCCCAGAAGAAGCAAGGTTCCCAGGAAACTGCCCCCCACCAGGGCAGGAGCCAGCGCCTGGTCCTGCATGACCAGCCCTGGGCTGTGGCCATCGTAGGAGTTTCCCTTCCCTTGGAGAATTTGGGACAAGCTCCCTGCAGTCAGAAGCCTGTGTGCCTCGGCTCTGCTCCTGACCTGCTGTGCGGCTCAGAGAGGTCAGCTCCTGGCTTTGGTTTCTTCAGGCACAGAAGGAAGGGGTGAGAGCGGCCCCTGGTCCCTGTTGTGGTTTGGACGTGAGGTGCCCCCAAAGCTCCTGGGCTAGCGCAGGAGTGTTCGGAGGTGAAAGGACTGGATTCTAAGAGCTGTGACCTAATGGTGCATCCTAGTTTCAATGACGGTGTGACTGCGGCAGGTGGGCATGGCTGGAGGAGGAGGGTCCTTGGAGGGGGTCCTGGAAGGGTGCATCTCTCTGTGTCCCCTTCCCTCTCGCTCTGCTTCCTGGATGCCACCAGCTGAGCAGCTTTCCTCCACTGGCCCCGCCCCATGATACTGCCCCTCACCTGGTCCCAGAGCTATGGGCTTGGCCCCCCTGGGCTGAGCCTCTGAAACCATGAGCCCCAAATAAACATCCTCTCCTCTAAGTTGTTCTTGTCAGGCATTGTGATCACAGCGATGCAAACGTGATGAAAACAGCATTGGAATCTGTTAAAAAGCGTCTGGGGCTGCTCTCCTCAGGACGGCACCCTGACTAGCAGATGCGTGGCTGCCTGGGTTGCTCCCATGGTCACCCCCTCCGCCATTGGCTCTCCACCAAAGATGTCTCAGGTGCATCTGCTCCTGGAAGACTCCTGGACACTCCTCTCCCCTTGTCGGGTCAGCTACCCGACTGCGGGACAGCAACCAGAGAGAAGCAGGGACTTTGGGCCTGGGCATCCAGTCCCTGGGCATCAATCCACTCTCCCGCAGGCGCCTTGCTGCCCGTTTGACACTTAAACCCTGGCCTCTCCGTTGGGGGAGCCACCAGAGTCCTTTGGTTGGGTGCTTGGGGCAGTGGCTGCTGTTTCTCGTGCCCAGTGCTGGGCGACCTTCTGCTGCTCCATATGGCCCTGGGCAGGAGGCAGCCCAGGCCCCCGAGGTGTGAAACCTGCCTCCTCCTCAGCCCTGAGTCTCGGCTCGGCTCTCGCCGCTGGAGGGAGGCACAGAGAAAGCTGCAGAAGGGGGCCACCGTTATGTGGAAGCAGCCCTCAGCCTCTGGCTAAGTCCCTTGGATCCCCACCTGGCTGGATGCTGAGAGCACAGGGAAGGGGCACCCAGCGGGGGCTTGGGAGGAGCGCTGGCAGCCTCCGTCCAGGCTCGGTGGCAGCCGGCCGGGACGCAGGGGGTGGAGGTGACTCATGCAGCCTGGAGAGGAAACTGCATGAGCCCAACTTCAAGTCCCTGCCTGATGCCCTGGTGAAGTTGCTTTGTTATTTTCCGGGGAAAACACACCACAGAGAGAAAATGGCAGGGACACAGCGCGGGGTTTTATCAACTCAGACTGTAATTACCAGTCCTCGGTTCTCAGATGGAGCCCATTCATCTGGATGAGCAGACGGAGCTTGGCAGACAGATCAAATGCCAATGCTGGAACAGCGGAGGCCGGCCTCCACTTCCACGGAGGGTGCAGTCCACTGGGAACACCGGCTTAGAAGGTGCTTGGGTTTGGTCACCGAAGCCTCAGAAGCAACGAACAGCCAAACTTGGGCACTCGGAAGCTTTTTTCGACACTAGAGTGAGATGTCCAGGCACAATTGCTGTGTTAACCTGCAGGAGTTGGGACTCTATTCTTGTATTTTGTGTTTTTTAAAGTGGAGTTTTGAATTCCTTTGTATAATAAAAGATAGAAATTAAACACAAATTAACATTTCTAACAAAAGGCATGTGGACCGTGATTCGACATTCCACGCGTGAGGGGACATTCCACGCGTGAGTCGCCTAAGACAGGAGGCGGGGAGTCGAGACCCCACCCACGCTCCCACCCCGACCGAAGCCACGCCCAGACACCAGGCCAGGAAAGCAACCCCCGCTGCCGGTCCTGCACGCCCAGCCCTCATGCACACGTCAGAGAGAGAAAGGCAGGTTTGCAGTCGCTGTTCCAGCACCTGGGGTTGGAGTACATCCGTAAGCGTCCTCAGGAAAGGGCCCTGCACAGACCCACATTCAGTTAACAAACCTTCGCAGAATTAATAATCCTACCGTGTACTGGGGATTGGTCTAAGCATTGGAGGGGAATAAGAGATAAAAGACCCCTGCCCCTGAGAAGGCAGACAGTAGGTCACCAAACTAAAAAGAGAGAGGTGATTTACAAAATAACGTGCACCAGGTAAGGTTCCAAGAGGGCAGATGATGCAAAGGCCCTGAGGCAGGACCCCACCAACAAGTCCAAGGGGAATCAAAGCCAGGCCAGTGGGGGCCTGCTGGGAGGAGCAGGGGAGGGTGGCAGATGGAGGCAGGCAGGGTCAGATCAGGCAAAGTCCATAGATCATGGCCTGGAGCTTACATGCTATATCATTTTATTTTTAATCAGCTTTATTGAGATTAAATCTACATACGACAAAATAACTAATTTTGGGGAGTGGTACCTGGAATTGAACCCAGGGACACTCGGCCACTGAGCCACATCCCCAGCCCTATTTTGTATTTTATTTAGAGACAGGTTGCTTAGCACCTAAATTTTGCTGAGGCTGGCTTTGAACTTGTGATCCTCCTGCCTCAGCCTCCTGAGCCGCTGGGACTACAGGCATGCGCACCGTGCCCAGCCAGAATAACTAATTTTAAGTATGCAATTTGAGGGGTCCTGCAGGACTGTAGAACCTCCACCACGACCCTGATGTTGCAGGTTTCCATAATCAGAACAAGTCACCTCCTGCTGAGCGTGGTGGCCACGCCTGTGAGCCTAGCCACCAGCAGGCTGAGGCAGGAGGATCACAAGTTCAAGTCCACCTGGGCAACTTAGTGAGACCCTGTCTCAAAACAAAATAGAAAGGGTGGAGAATTTGTCTTGCATGTGTGAGGATTTGGGTTCAAACCCCAATATAGCCAAAAAAAAAAAAAAAGAATGCCGACCTGCCACGTACCCATCACCCATCTTCATAATTATCAATATTTTAAATCTCTTAAAAAAGGTTGGGTTGGGATGTCGCTCAGTGGAGCAGCACTTGCCTAGCATGCCCAGGACTGCAGTCCAGGGCAGTCAGACTCCTCCCCAAGCCCCTGTCCTGAGTGACAGCTGACTTGCCCTCTGTCACCGCGGGTTCACCTTCTCTGAAATATACAGATGAAATCATAAAACCAGAAGTCAAGGTGGGCAGCCTTCCAACTGGCCTCGGTTCTTTGGGACCTGCTTCCCTTACCTGTGCTGTGGACCAGCGACATGCCACCACACTCCAACCACACTGCGGGAGCAACAGGGAATCGCGAGTTCCCTCCAAGACCTGGTCTCACGGGCATGCTCTGCGCTTGCTCCCTTGCCACACCAGCTTTCCTGAAGTGCCTTTTGTGAGCTGAGAGACTCCGGGGGCAACCTCCTGGGGCAACTGAGTACAGCCTCCACCACAGGGAAGCAGGCCCCAACCCCCAGACAGCCAGGAACTAAATCCCACTGTCCCCCTGGAGCTCCCGAGTCTCCAGCTGACATCTGACCAGAGCCAGGGAGGTAAGAAGCAAGGCCTGAACGGCTGGAGACCCCTCGGCCACACAAAGGCCCAGAGCTCTATCAGTCTGGACCTTGAGCTCAGGCACCACCTCCAGGGGACAGAGACTTCTGGGCATAACAAGATGACCTCCAAGTCTCCCAAGTTGCACTGCGACCTTCAAGTCTGCTTTACTGAAACTTTCTCACAAATAGCCTTTTGATGATGAAACCTATCTAATAGACATACTGAGCTAGCTCTGGCTCATTGTTCCTCCATTAGAGGACAGTGTCCCACCTGGTCCCAGCTTTCTCTCTCTGTTGGTCTTTTCTCAATCCCCGTCACCCCTCTCGGGTTTCTGAATTAATGGCCATGCTGTTTACACTTGGTGTGAAGCTTGTCTGATACTTTGGGTGGGAGGGTGCTGCTGGGGCTTGAGTGGGGTGCTCCACCCCTGACCCACATCCCCAGTCCGTTCTATTTTTATGTTGAGACAGGGTCTCTCTTAGCTGCTGAGGATCTTGCTAAGTTGTTGCATCTGGCCTTGAACTTGCAATCCTCACATGCCACAGCACCCAGCAACTTTTTTTGGTTTTGAGATGGAGTCTCACTTTATTTCCCAGGTTGGCCTTCAACTCCTGGGATCAAGCCATCCTCCTGCCTTAGCCTCCCGAGTAGCTGGAACGCTAGGCCTACGCCACCATGCCCAGGTAGCACGACCCTTCTGAGAATCAACCAGAAGTATGTTGCTGTGTGTACCAGTAGCCTGCCCTTGCTCCTGAGTTGTGCCCCGTCTGAGGAGACCTCATTTGTTTCACTGTCTCCCTGTTAACGGACATGTGGGTTGTGTCTAGTTTGGGCTCCTGGAGTAAAGCTGCTTTGAACTTTGACACGAGTCTGGGTGGTGACATGTTTTCATTTCTTTTCAATAAAAGAGTGTACATAGGATTACTGTAGGGAACGTGGGCTTCCCTCTAAGAAACTGCCACTCAGCTCCCCGAGGTGGACCTGTGGTCTGCACTCCAGGGGGCCCGTAAGAGCCCCCGCTCCACATCTCCTCGGCCACAGCACGTGCACGTCTCTGGCTGCTGGCCACTCCGTGGCTGCGTGGAGGCACCTTCTGGTGGACTTCGCCTGTCCTTTCTCAGTGACTAAGACGCTGGGCATGTTGTGATGTGCTTGCTTTATCCAGTGGCCTTTGTTAAGTCTTTTGCTGATTTTAGAAAATGAGGATGTTAATCCTTCTACTGTGAGTTATTTGTATTTTTCTGACACCAATCTTTTGTTGGCTGGGTTTGTAAATATTTTTACCAGTCAGAAGTTTGCCTGTTCTCCCAACAGCATCTTCTGAAAAACCAACTTTTTTTTTTTTTTTGGTACCAGGGATTGAACTCAGGAACTTGACCACTGAGCCACCTCCCCAGCCTTATTTTGTATTTTACTTAGAGACAGGGTCTCACTGAGTTGCTTAGCCCCTTGCTTTTGCTAAGGCTGGCTTTGAACTCATGATCCTCCTGCCTCAGCCTCCAGAGCCACCTGGGATGACAGGTGTGCACCACTGAGCCCGGCAAGCCACCTTTTTTAATTGTGCTAAAATGATCCCTATTACCAGCTTCTCCTTGCCTCCATTCCCTTCCCCTGAACTGCAGTCTGGAACTTCCAGGGGTCACTGAGGGCTCCCCTCCTCCATGTCCACCTTCCAGGACACCGTCCTGCGCTCCCTGGTGCTCCTCGACTTGAGAACTGCTGTCCCAAATGTTCTGTTCTGTGTTTCAATTGTTTCAGGCAGGGGGCAAACCTGTCCCTCTTGCTTCTCAGCCAGAGGTAGAAACGTACCCTTATTTACTTAGGTATTGATTTTGCGGTGCTGGGGATGAACCCAGGGCTGCGTTCCCAGGAGGAGGGTGCTCGACCACTGAGCCCCACTCCACCCCCTCCATCTTCATTTTTTAAAATAGCTTTTTAAAATTACAGCTTTATTGCTAATACTTCACACCCCACGAAACTGCCTCTACTCTTTAGAACTGGCTTCCCAGTCACGGACATTTAGATCACCAGGGTTCTTTTCTTGTTCCCACTCGGCATCTCCAAGTTGGTGTCCCCACTCCAGCTGGCTGGCTCCTCACCGGGCGCCCGCAGCATGCTCCGGGGCTCTGCGTGAACATCCTCTTCCCTCTGCACGTCTGGGGTTTTTCTCCACTTCTCACTTCTGTCAATCTAATTATTCCATGTCTTGGTGTGATTTTTTCTTTAATCTGCTTGAGGCTTGCTGAGTGTCCAGATCTGTGGGCTTATAGTTTCCATCAAGTTTGAAAGATTTGTTTAGCCGGGGTTTTACCAGCCATGGGCCCAGCAAAGGCAAAGGGGTCGAACAACAAAATCTCATCCAGGCCCAGTGGCACATGCCCGTAGTACCAGCACTAGGAGGCCGAGGCAGAAGGATCGCCTGAGCAGCAGTTAGAGGCCACCCCGCAGTGCGCCACACAGCAAGACCCAGGCTCAGAGAAACAAAACAAAGAAAATCCAACAACTTGACACACCCAGCTGGACCTCACTGACAGTTCACGACTGAACTGCCTCCATCCGCAGACTTTGAAAAGTGCTCTGCTGGGCCTGGCAGCCGAGCCGCTAAAATCCAGCCAGTAGCCAACGAGGCTCACAGGGGTGGCTTCAGTCCCTGCGAGGACTAAAGCCGAGGGGACTTCCTCATCCTGCCTGCTGAAACCTGCCTGACTGGGGATCTGCTTATCTTCTGATTCTCCTGATTTCTTGGAGGTTCAGACAAAAAACTTAGTTTCCGCCTGGTGATGTGGAGTTTGCAGGGGTGACTCCACCTCCGCCCATCTGTCCAGGCCTAGGTGGGCATTCAGTCCAAGACAGCAGCCTCCTCTGAATTCTACTTAATATAGACTAAGCCGAACCTGGCCTCATGGGCAGCCTGGCAGCCAGGAGAAGGCATGGGCACAGACCCTGAGGGAACCAGTTGCCCTTCTGGGAGACATCTCAGTCCTCCCACAGGAGGGGGTGCTGGCCCTTCCTAGAGAGGCAGTGGCCACCTGTGCAGCACTGGAGCCCAGGAGTCTGGGCAGCCTAGTACCGGGGGCCTCCACCTGCACATCGCAGCCCCACAGGTGGAGGTCCCACTCATCCCAGCCACGTCGCTGACCCTGCCTGGCAAGGCTGACTGGGGCTCTGCCTGCCGGGAAGCTCCGCCACTCCTGCCGCTCAGGCCTTGCTTCTCTCCCACCTCGGGACATCAGGGTCTGTCCACTACTGGCCAGGGAAGAAAAACAAGTATATTCCTATTGTCCCTTTGTAAATAGAACACAGTGCGACGGTTCTGCATCTTGACTTTCTCCCTCCGGTGTGCGCTGGAGGCCACTCCACAGCAGGACCCAGAAGCAGGTCCGCCTGGCCGACAGCTGTGCTGCCTGGTGCGGAGGCTGCGGTTCAGCCTCTGCTGTCCTCCCTTCTCCAGTGCGGCGTATCCATCATTCGTGCCTCGAGGACCGAGAAGCAAAGCCCATAAGAAAGAGCCTCCTAATCTGGGCGGCTCGAGGGCAGCAGCGGAACTCCTAGAACTCAGAGGAAACCACAGGGCACCGCCGCGCTGATCGCAGGACTTCCTGACTCTCACGGAGGCCCACGCCCAGGATTAAAGCAAGGGACCCCCGGCCTCCTGCGGCTTAGGCACCAGCTGCCCGCAGGGGACAGGTGCCACTCACCGTGGCTCAGCCCCTGCGCAGAGCCTGGCGAAAGGGGCGGTCCCCCTCCCGCAGCCCCGCGCAGCGCCCGGCAGGCGCGGGCAGGTGCAGCCGCTCGGGTCCTGCGCGAGGGCGGAGGCCGCCCTCCTGCCGCCGCCGCCGCCGCCGCCGCTCCTCCAGTCGCCGGTTTCATCCCACCGCGCGCAACTGCCCGGCGGCCCCAGGCCACGCCCGGGCTTGCAGCGCGCCTGCGCGGGGCTGTGTCCGCCTTGCCGCGTTGCCATGGAGCCGAGAGCGCCGCCACCGAGAGCCACCGAGAGGGCCACCGCTGGGTCGGGCCGCTGACCAGGCCTTCTCGCTGGACAGGGCCCAGCAGCCCTTGGAGAGGTGGGTGCCGCCAGGCTGGCGACTGTGTTGGGTCAGTGCGCCTCTCGGACACTCGCTAGGGCCAGGCGGACTCAGTGCCCTTACTGGGGAAGAGGGTTGCGGGTCGTAAGTAGTTAAGTCGGGGCTTTCCGGAGCAGGCCCGCTGGGCCAGGACTGGAGTCCTCGTAAGAAAGACCTGGACACAGACTTGCTGGCGCAGGGACACTGGCCCTTTGCACCAGGGGCTGGAGAGCAGAGGCCTTCCTTGCCGCCAGCCTGTGGGAGTCCGTCCTGCACTCCCAGGAGAGCCGGCTGCCAGAGCGCCTGGGAGGCAGGACAGTGGCCTTGTGTCCCTGCCCTCTGAACCTGAGGTTCCAGGCCAGTGAGTTCAGTAGCTGATCAGCTGACTGAAATGGGGGGTTCCTCCAGCTCACCAGGGTGGCCCAATGTGCTCACAGGGTCCTTTAAGTGGAGGAGGGAGGCCAAAGAGAGGACAGGAGCCTGGCAACCAGCCTGGCACCCCAGCTCTGAAGACCAGGGAATGGGATGTGGGGCCCAGGGGTGAGGGAGGCTGTGGGAAGTGGGAAAGGGAGTGAGTGGGTTCTGTCCAGGGTCTCCAGAGGACGCAGCTCGCTGCTCCAGCAGAGCCCATGCCCCAGGCAGCAGAGGGGCAGGTCCAGGATTGCTCAGCATGCAGTTTCCTGGGGACTTAGGACAAAAGCCAGGTCCTGGGTGGCAGCAAGAACAGGTGGATCCGGGGCGTGGGTCAGGAGGAGGTAGGACTGTCCTGTCTAGACTGTGCTTGGTTTGCCTTCAGACAGGATGGAAGAGCCAGGTGCACCCTGGGAGCCAGGGCCCAGGTGTTGGGCTCCCCATACATCTCTAATGGTTTCACCTGTTTGTGGTTTGTGGGGAAAACATGCAGGAAAACCCAGCTAGGGGGCCTCAGGGGCAGCCATGCATACATATGTCTTGGTGGCGGTACCCAAGATGGCTGCAGTCTCGTCAAGCTGAATCCACACACCCGACCTCGGGTAGCCCCGTGAGACTCATTCAGACGTCTGGCTTCCAGAACTGTAAGAAAAATGTGAGTTTCCAAAAGCCACGAGAGTGGGGTCACTTGTTGCAGAAGTGGCAGGAGGAAGCAGAGTGCCCACACCTTTAACGTTGCCAGGTGTTGCCAGCCGCCTGTCAGGGCCCCACAGCAGGACCTCCCACGGCTGTGTCCTTGCCAGCACCTGCTGGTCTCAGGCTCTCCAAGTGGCAACAGTCACTGCGGCTACAACTTGCACTTCCCTCGTTACAGACCATGCTGAGCAACTTTTCTTGGTTTATACCAGGAAATAGTCAAGGTCCAGCCCCAGACTCTGTTAGCAATGCCAGGAGAGCCGGGGTGAGGCTGCCCGTGGGCTGCCGTCTGAAGGGCCTGCTGGAAAGTGCTGAAGCCTTGGCGTGGCCTGCTGGGCTGCGTGTCCTGCGGTGCCCCTGACGCAGGCCTGAACCTCCGGTCAGGGTTGCCTCCTCTGTGCTGTATCTTCTCTGCAACTTGCCCGAGGTGTCTGAAGAGGAGTTTTTCATTGGAACGTGGGTGACCAGCAGTGTTTCCTCTTGTGGCTAATGTTCCGAGTCTTAGAAACACACCCCACTGTGGCTGAGATCTGCTTTTCACACGGGAGCCTGTCACCCACCTGGACCTGCCGGCCGGCCAGCGGAGTGCCCATGGCCTCGGCAGAGCAGACTCCGCCCTTCCCCTGCTCCCCCGTCGTGATGTCCTGACTCCAGGGTACCTGTGGTGCTGGCAGGGCGCCCCCATCCTCTTCAACACTGTTCTGGTCCCCAGTCTCCCGCCCAGGTGCTAAAAGTCACCAGACAGCTTCCTGCTGTCTCCCCCCATGTGGGCTCTCTCCCTCCCTCTCTCCAGGTGGGACGTTGGTGGGGTTAGTGAACATAAATAGCAGTTTGGAAAGAACATCTTGGAAACCTCGTCTCCTGGACCTGCATTTACTTCTTAAACTTTCTCCTGTTTTCAAGTTTTCTGTGTGGGAAATGGCAACGCCAGGAGAATGGGAGGGAGGGTGATGAGCCGCCGGTGCCCATCACCTGCACCAGCAGGTGCCAGCCTGGGCCACTGCTGTTCCAGAATGGGGCCGGGCTCGCAGCACCCATCTCACTGGAAGCACTCGCGTGCACCCCGGCAGACAAAGACGGCTTTACCAAAAACCACAGAATCATCGTCAACCCAACAAAGTTGACAGTGATTTCTTTCTTTCCCCTCCCTCCCTCCCTTCTTCCTTCCTTCCCTCCCTCCCTCCCTCCTCCCTCCCTCCCTCCCTCCCTCCTTCCTTCCTTCCTTCCTTCCTTCCTTCCTTCCTTCCTTCCTTCAGCACTAAGGATTTAACCCAGAGATGCTCTATCACTAAGCTACATCCCCAGTACTTTCTAATGTTTAGACAGGGTCTGGCTAAGTAGCCCAGGCTGGCCTTGAGCTTGCGGTCCTCCTGCCTCGGGCTCCCGGGTGGCTGAGATTACAGGTGTGCGCCATGCCCAGCTTCAATGGTGATTTCTAATGAGATCCAACCTGTGCTGGTTGTGGGGGATTTTCAAGAGCAGCTTGTCACTCCGTCACTCGGGCAAGGTCCCCACGCAGGGAGGCGACTGATCTGCAGGGGCCCCTCCCCTCTCTCCCCAGGACATTTGTCTGTTGGAGAAACTGGGCCATCGTCCCACATTTTTAGTAGGCCTCCTTGAAAGTCCCCGCGGGTCTCGCCCTCCGTCCGCGGCACCAGCACTTCTGTTTATTAAGTGCTTCATTTTTTGACGCAATTGTAAATTGTAGTTTTTCCAAATCCGATTTCCTCGGTGTTTATTCTGATAAATAGGAAGACGCTCGGCTCTCGTCATTGAGGCCGCATCCGGCAACGTGAGCCAGCTGTCCAACCTGCGTCTGGACTCCTGGGTTGCCTGAAATGACCCCCTTCTTCCCTGCCTTCCAGATGCTTCTGCTCCAGCGCACTTGATTCTTCTGGTTGGGGACCCAGCAAATATCGAGGAGACCCCAGATGGGGTCTGCCTGCCTTGGTGTGCTGCCTAACACTGGGCTACCCTGACCCCCACTCTCCCATCTGCCACCATGGGCTTCCGGGGGCTGGGTCAGTCCACAGGGGAGGCAGGTCCAGGCAAGCCTCTCTCACCCCCGATGGCTCCATCTGCTCATGCACGAGGGGGTTCAGCCTGCTGACCCCAATGGGCACTGCAGACTCTCATGGCCACAGAGTTGGCTGCTGTCCAGGCGTGTCCTGCCACCTGGGCCTCCAGCTCCTCTGGACTTTCCAGAGCCCTGTGCCAGCACCTCCTTCTCCTCTGTCTGTCTTCCCTGGAGAAGCCTGGGCCAAGGGGGACTCGGAGGCCTTCACCACTGCCCCTGGTCCAGCTGGTCACTCCCTGTCTCCACTCCAGCAAACAGGACCTCCCCGTATCAGCCTCGAGGTCTGCTGAGGGGCGGGAGGAGAACCTGGCGTGGCGAGGGAGGAGCAGATTCCAGCTGGAAACCTGGGCTGAGCTCCGTCGTTTCACGTTTCCCTCCCGGGGCTGTGGACGCGACCCTTCCGTCTCCCACTGAATATGGATGACAGCGCTCTTGAATCTTTCGGCATCCCTTCCGCTGAATCAGAACTGCGTCCTTGTGGTTCATATGAGAAGTGTGGCCAAGGCACTAAAGCAAACCAGGAAAAAAAGAAGTGGCTTGTGAGGCCCCTCGCTCTGCTCATCTCCCCTCTGCCTCTCCCCATGGCCCTGGGGACGGGACCAGGCCTCGAGTGCCCAATGGGCAGCACCTGCCCTCGTTCCCAGTCGAGAAGCTTTCATGTCTGTGTCCAGACCTGGGATGGCCACGGCTTGTCATCACACAGGCTTTGGGGCACGGGGGACATCGTCTGTGAACAGGTGAACCCAGCCGAGTCACCCTGACTCTCAAGCACTGAGCACCTTTTGTGGTGAGAACATTCGACATTTACTCCCTCAGCAATTGAAAATGTAGCGATATTAGCGACTCACCAAGCTGCCCAACGGAAGGAACTGACTCCATGTCTCCTGCCTCACGCCCTTCGTCTCATCTCCTGGACCTTTATTCGTCCCCTCTCCCCCTTATTGTGGGTTAGCTTCCACGTATCAGCAAGAACGTTCCACCTTTGCTTTTTTGGGACTGGTTTTAATTCACTTAGTGTGATAGTCTCCAGTTCCACCCACTTTTGAGCAAATGCCATCATTTCGTTCTTCTTCAAGGCTGAGCAACATTCCTCTGTGCGTATACACCACATTTTCTTCACCCATTCATCTGTTGAAGGGCACCTAGGCTGGTTCCATAGCTTCGCTCTTGTGAATTGAGCTGCTGTAAACCTTGGTGTGGCTGCGTCACTGTAGTGTGCTGACTTTAAGTCCTTTGGATGTAAGCCAAGGAGTGGGATCACCGAGTCAAATGATGTTTCCATTTCAAGTTTTCGGAGGAATCTCCCTACTGCTTTCCGGGGTGGTTGTACCAATTTGCAGTCCCACCTCCACTGTCGGAGTGAACCTTTTCCCTACATCCTCACCAACATCTGTGGTCACTGTGTTCTTGATGGTTGGCATTCTGACTGGACTGAGATGGAATGTCAGTGTAGTTTTAATTTGCATTTCTCTAATTGCTTGAGATGCTGGACATTTTCCATATAGCTGTTGACCGTGCGTATTTTGAAGAAGTTCATTTCTAACACAAGTTTGCCACATTTTTCAAGCATGAATGGGATGTTGGATTTTATTGATCCTTCTTTCTTGCTCACTGGGTGGATCGTGTGACCCCTGTGGTCAGCTGGAGCCCTGTTGGCTGTGCATGCTGTCCTGCCGGGTCTGCTGGGCTCGTGGCCCTGCAGCTGAGCGGGCGTGGGCGTGGGTGAGGCCGCTGCCCTGCTGCACTGCAGGCTCCTGCCAGGGCGTCTGGGTCCCTCCCGGTCCCTGTGCTCGGCCACCGCAGCACCTCCTCCTGACCTGAGTGCCCGGCTCTGGAACCATGTGCTTTGCTTTATTTATTTATTTATTTTTGGTACTGGGGATTGAACCCAGGGGCACTCCACCACTGAGCCACATCCCCAGCCATTTCACATTTTATTTAGAGACAGGGTCTCACTGAGTTGCTTAGGGCCTCGCCAAATTGCTGAGGCTGGCTTTGAACTCACGATCCTCGTGTCTCAGCCTCCCAAGTGCTAGGATTACAGGCGTGCGCCACCGCACCCAGCTTGTGCTTCGCTTTAGATAGCAGGGAAACAGACTTTTGTGATTGTTTATTAAAAGATTGAGGGGGTGGGAATGTAGCTCAGTTGGTAGAGAGCTTGCCTCGCACACACAAGGCCCTGGGTTCGATCCCCAGCACCGCCAAACACAAAAGACTGCGAAGCACCCTTAGCCAGCATTTCCCGTCCCTGCGGTGTGCTGGCCAGCATGCTGCAGCCTCCATTCCAAACGTGGTGCTCCAAGCCCTCCTGAGAGCCCCCAGCAACCCTGTCCTCCATCTGCCTCTCCTGCTCAGGCGCCTGGCACCCAGGCCTCCTCGCCCTTCCCCGTCCCAGTTTGCTTGTCCTTGTAGGATTCCTGCTGTGGTCCACTGGGTGCCCAGCGAGGCCGTCAGGACCGCGGCCCCAAGCTCCTGAGTCAGAGCTGAACAGGTTTGGCTGTTCCCACGTGTCTTCTGGGGCCCTCGTCCTCAGAGGTGGGAGACGCAGTCCTGTTCTGTGGGCTTGGAGTTCTTCGTCCCGGGACTTCACCGCACAGCCTCGAACCACTGGCATCGACTGGTGGACAGCCAGGAAACAACGCGAGGCGTTGGGCGTGTGCTCAGTGGGTGGTTCTGAAGCAATGGCTGAATGAGCCACCAGAGCCCAGCTCCCCAGGATCTGAGGGTCCCCCTCCACACCTGTGCTCAGCCCCTGGAATCGCCCATCGCGTCAGCGAGAGGCTGTCCTGCACGAGGCCTCCGCTTGCACACACTGCCACGAGCGCTCACTGCCCGCTCCTCTGCGCCTTGACCCTGGCAGGGGCCTAACGTGACCGGCGGGCCTCAGAGCCATCCCATCTTGGGCGTGACAGGAGATGAATGAAGGCCTACGTCGAATTTAATTTTCACAAGAGCAAATGAGGCACTGAAGATCTGACCTGTTCAACACTCCTCGACCTTGGCTGTGTGTGTGTGTGTGTGTGTGTGTGTGTGTGTGTGTGTGTGTTCTACTGAAATAACAGTGAACACGCGAGTCCCTTTGTGTGTGGTTGGTGCTGGGAATGGAACCCAGGGGTGCCGCCAACCACTGAGCTTCGTCTCTAGCCCTTTTTAGTTCTTGTGTTGAGCCTGGGTCTTGTTACATTGCTGATGACTTGACTTGCAGTCCTCCTGCCTCAGCCTCCCACGTAGCTGGAGTCACAGGCATGGCCACCGTGACTGGCAAATGCACAGATCCGAAACGTTCAGCTGGGTCCAATTGCCTGCACCTGTGTAACCGCCGCCCCAAAGCAGGGAGAGGATGCTTCCAGCACCCCCAAGTTCCCTGGAAGCCCGTCCTCCCACCCAGCACCCCTCCAACCCAGAAGCCACTGTTCGGTTTCAGTCCCCATCCCAACCCTGCTGTCCTGGGCCTCAGCCGTACTCCTGTGTCCGCTCACTGACCTCACGGTGCTCCTGGGGGCCCTGGCTGCTGCCGTGCCTGCCAGCACTGCACCCTTCCCTTCTCGTCTCATGTTCACAGACCCCGGGCTTGTTTCCAGCTTGGCGCTGTGGAGCATAACCCTGCCAAGAACATTCTCGTGCAGTTTCTGTGGACAGGTTTTGGTCTCTCAGTGGGATGTGGGGTTATGGCCTGTTGTTGGGGTGTGTTCACAGGAAGCTCCCGCCAACAGCACTCACGGCTGCCGACGGCCTGAATTCTCGCCAGCTCGTGTGCTGCTGTGTGACTTGAGGCTTGCTCATGGGCCTGTGCCCTGACTTCAGCCTCGTCCCCAGTGACTGGGTGTTGCTCACTGGCCATCTCTGTATCTTCTTGTGTCACACCATTCTCAATCCTGTGTCTGTTTAAGTTGAAGTTTGGACTTTATATTGTTGATATGTAGGAACTCTTTACATATTCTGGATATAAAACCTTTGTCAGATATCTGTGCTACAAATATTTTTTCCTAGTCTGTGACTTATCTTTTTCTTAATGTCTTTTTAAGGTAAGTTATTGATTATCATAAAGTCCATTTGTTCAGATCTCTGATCCTGTTGATCTATATTTCGTAATAACTTTCTTGCAGCAGATCTCCGTCTCTCGACATGGAAGGAGCTGCTAGCCTGGTCTCTGGAGAGGAGCTTATGGACAGCCTCCCCTCCATGGAGGATGGTAAAGGAGGCCCGGGGAAGACAGGCAACGTGCCTCACACCTGCCCTTCGCTCCTTGGACTTCAGCGAGACCCTGCCCACTGAATTCACATTTTTCCCAGCACGGGAGCTGATCCTCTTGAGCTGAAGGGAGGACAAGCCGTGGCTGTGGATTTGACAGCGGCAGACCACAGTTTTCCAGTCCCGGCATCGCTATTGAGAAATCGATGCCATTTTTAGCCGAATCCTTTGAATGTGACCTATTTTTATTTTCTTTTCCTGGACGCATTTAGATTTTCCTTTTACATTTTCTGATGATCTGAAATCTTCCTGCAAAGCCCTTGATTTGCCCTGGTGCCGGCCCAGGCAGCTGCTGGGTCTGCACACGCTTCCCTGCCCGCTGCACACTTTCCCTCTGGGGCCTCAGCACCTGGCCCTCCTGTCCCCAGGGCCGTGTGTCCCTCTCTCGCCCCCCTTGTGGCAGTGGACAGACCTGTGCCTTTTAAAATTCTCAGGCCGGGTGAGGTGGCACACGCCTGTAATCCAAGCAACTTGGGAGGCTGAGGCAGGAGGATCGCGGGTTCAAAGCCAGCCTCAGCAACTTAGCGAGGCCCTAAGCAACTCAGTGAGACCCTGTCTCTAAATAAAATACAAAATAGGGCTGGGGATGTGGCTCAGTGGCCGAGTGTCCCTGAGTTCAATCCCCAGTTCAAAAAATAAAATGAAATAAATAAAATAAAATAAGATTCTTTCTCAGTCTCTGTTACGGAGACTTAAGGAGGCGTGGAGATAGACCCAGAAGTCCGGTGAGCCGTGTTCGCTGGAAACCTGCGATGATTTTGTGAGACAAGGATTCTCGAGGTTTTTGTCTGAGAACCCATCTACATTCTTTACAGTTTTTGGAAACCCAAGGCTTTTTCCTTCCACATTTACTATGCTAAAAAGTGAAGTTGAAAGTAATTCCACACTTACTCGTTCTTAGTGCTCAGAAATAATGAACTATTGTAGATCATGCAGAGTCTGGTTCAGCAGCAGGCAACTGCATCTGAGTGTCCCGTGGCCTCCAGAAACGTCCTGTGGGCACAGGACATGCTGCTGGTACAACCTGCAGACTCCCCAGGGTTCCCTGGACCACGCTTGGAGAACTCCCCTTGCCTGTTGGTCAGGATTTGTCCTGAATTTCAGACTCGAATGTTTGGTCAGCTGGGTTTTGTTGTTTGTTTGTTTGTTTATTTTTGGTACTGGGGATTGAACCCAGGGATGCTAAGTTGCTTAGGGCCTCTCGAAGTCGCTGAGGCTAGCTTTGAACTTGTGATCCTCCCACCTCGGCCTCCGAGTTGCTGAGATCACAGGTGTGTGCCACCGCGCCCGCATGTGTTTGTTTCTTAAACTCTTACCTTGATTTCTAGAAAGAGACACGTTGGCAGATTTGGAGTTCGAGGTGGGCTCTCTCCCCGAGGGCCTGGAGGGCGCCGCGGCCTCGGGATGCTGCAGGTACCCCCTGGGGCTCCTGCAGGGCAGTGGGCAGCTGCGGCGCAGGGCAGCGGGGCGGGCCAGTGCAGGTGGAGCACAGCCCTGGTCCTCCTTGGTTCAAGTCCAGTGAAAGAAGAACACGCTGAGGCCAGTGCCGGAGGGGGCAGGAGGGCGGCCGCCGCAGGAGGCAGGATCCAGGAGTCCCAGCTGCGAAGGCACCTGGACCTCCTGGACAGGACGCAGGAGGAGAAAGACTTGCTCATTCAGAAGACCCGGTGAGCCTGCTGGCCGAGGCCCCACGGCCTCCCGAGGGCCACCGCCAGGCCCCCGCGGTTTCTTGTTCCTCTCAGTGAACAGTCAGAGGGCAGCCTGCTGGCGCCCAGCGACCTGGCTGCTCGCTGTTCCACTGTCTCCTAAGAGCTGGCTTCTGCGTGTCCCCAGCACATGGGTGGCCGACACTAGTCCAGCCTCGATCATGCCAGAGCACCTCCTGCTGCTGTTCCCCAATTCTCCACCAAGTGTCCCTTCGGGGTTTTATTCTGTTGCCAAAGTCATGTGACAGGACCCAGAGTGACATCAAGGCCCCCAGGCCACTCGGGCCTGTGTCCTGAAATGACGGGCGGCAGCGCGTGCCTGTGGTGATTCTTGGTGCCTGGCGGCTCTGGGTGCCCTTGGTGGCAGAGCCAGTCCCTCAGCAGGGTGTTCAGAAAGGGGCAAACGAGGCCCCATCCCGTCACTGGACGGGGTCCCAGGAGAGACGCGGCGTGCACAGCCCTGGCTGGTGAGGCTGCGGCTTCGAACCCTGACCCAGGTCTTCCTGGATGTTTCAGAGAAGAGCTGCGCACCTGCCGCCAGAGGCTGGACCTGCTCCGTGCACGGCAGCAGACGGTGGCCGCCCAGGAGGCCAGGGAGAGAGAGGCCAGCAACACGTAGGTGGCGGGCAGCTGCGGGCCAGGAGCCAGCGCGACCACTCTGGTCAGGGAGATCCAGTGCCCTGCAGCCCCTTGACCCCAATGCCAGGGGCAGCAGTGTCCACATGCACCGGCCTGACCAGTCACTAGAACCCATTCCAGGCTCACCACACGTGCAGGGCCTCTGACCCAGCGTCCGCCCTGAGCGCCCTCTGGTCAGTGCTGCTCAGGCTCTTCTCACAGGCAGCCCCTCAACGTGTCACCACGGAGGGTGACGCCTGCTCATGGCCCCGCGGGTGGTGCACTGGGGGAGCCGCAGCCCTGAGAGGGAAGAGGCCCAGGCAAGAACACAGGGCTGGGGCTGGAGTCTCCCTGGCATCCGGGGGGCGGGGTGAGAACAGGAGAGGCCACAGCAGTGAGCAGCGCCCTGAGGGCCGGTGGCCCCCTCCCTGGGCCCTGAGCTGACCAGCTCAGACAGACTGGCTCCCAAAAACGGGAAGGGACCCTGGTGCTGACCTCCGGGCCATCTCCCATCACCACGCCCCAGGGCAGCCGTGGGCCATCTCCAGGCCACATCCAGACGTCTGCACACAGAGCTGGAGAATGAAAGGGACCTGCAGTCGAGAATCACAGCCATGCTGAAGGAGAACGAGTAAGTGGGAGTAGAGGGCAGGCGCCACTCAGCAGCCAGGGCAGCCCCTGGGGCCAGGATGCAGGGCGGGGCCTCCAGGAACTGCCGGCAGCCCCCCGGGCCAGTGCTGCCTGCAGGCAGCGCACAAGGGGGCAGCTGAGGGGAGAGAGCTCCCCGCTTTGCATTCAGGTTCTCTGGGCTGCTCGCAGTCTTGGGAACTGTACAGTCAGTTTTGTTTCCTTTTTCTGTTTGCTATTCTTTGAGCTTCCACGGAAGCTGTCAAAGAGTGCCTCCAGAATTTTCCAGAAGCCTTTGCTGGGAGTGTGCCGGCCGTGTGGCTTTGAATACCCCACCAGTGGCATTCGGTGGAGAGCCTGGCACGCTGAGGCAGACGGGCCTTGTGGGCATCAGCCACTTGCTGACCATACCAGAAAGCCTCCCAGAGCACAGCCTGGGGGCTGGGGGTCCGATGGTGGTTCTGCCGTTACACCCTGGGGACAAGAATGGGCTCCCCGGAAAGCCAGGACCCCTCAGGTGCCTCTTGGTTGCTCTTGCCACCTCCACCCTGGCCCCTGGTCCTGGACGCCAGCCTCCCTGTGGCCACTCTGCCTGAGACAGCCCTGACCTGCCCCTGCTGTGACTCAGTCACCATCCGCACGGGTGCCCCCGGGCCCAACCCTGTAATGTAGCCACGGGAAATCAGGGAGGTGAGGGCTAGGAAGGCGTGGGTCCACTGTGGCCACTCAGGCTGCCTCTGATGGGCCCTGGTGCCGGGGTCCAGCCCTAGCACAAAGGGTCGTGGTGCTCTCTGGTGATTGGGATGGCGTCGGCGAGGCGGAGAACAAGGCAACACAGACTCAGTGATCTGAGGCTAAGTTGTGTTCTGACTTTATTTTTTCCACACACCATTTTTATATGTTAGCTTCTAGCATGAGTACAATATCCTGAGGCCACACAAAAGGAAACTGACGCAAATTACAAGACAACAGGCAAAACATATTAGCAGATTAAATATTATCAACTCTTCATAATGTTTTTAAGTATTCTCCTAGATAATCTTTAACTAGTTCTACTTTCTATATTACTGGTAACATCGTGCACTGAAGTCGTTTCTATGAACAACATATAAGCTCACACTATCTGGTTAATAATTGGTTTAACAGGAACAATAGCTCTTGCTAGGTTACACCTCCTGCTTTTGCCCACTAAGCATTAGCTAGTCCTGCCCAAGAAAGCTGTTCAGAGCAACTAAGCAAACACCAGCGTTTTACATATTTTAAATATTCTAAACAGGGGAGATGAGACTTCCATGTACATTTTTCATTATAATATACTTGATGCCAACCAAGGTATATACTGCCAGTGGGAGATAAAGGGGGTCTAAATCTAAGGGACCAGAAGCTGGTTTCCTAGGAGGATACCATAGTTCTCCATTAACCAAGTAAGCATTACCAAATGATGTCTGAATTGTTGGGACTATTTTTTTAGCCTTAACAACTTTGTTTGTGACTTGTTTGTCTGGAGTTAAGGTGGGAACAACGTGTCTTTCTGCCCTAGGTCATCTGGGAGCAGTCACCATCCGCAGTGACATTTAGCATAAGTTGCTGGAAATGAGCATAGCATTCTTTCCAAGTTATACTTTTATCACCCCAGAACAAGGGCCTTTCTTGGTTATATATATCCAGTATGATTAGCTGTTTGATTCTTGTGTTCTAAATCCCCTAAGACCTTAAAATTCCCCCAAAATCCAATATAATATTATTCCCAAGCATAGGCAAATTAAACAAGACAACAGGAAATAGCGGCCCCAATTCCCAGGAAGATGAGACCTTGCAAACATCTTTATTACTCAGTGGAATCCTTGTCAGGCACTGAGGGGAACTGAAGAGGGCGCAGCACCCTGGCTGGCCCTTCTCCCTCCACAGACCAGCACCAGGCTGGCAAGACCCCGGAGCGTCCTGTTCTCCTGGGGCTGCCGCAGTGCTCAGAGGGCGGGTTTCTCACCTTTTGTCCCTCACACGTGGGTCAGCTTCCAGCGTAAGAGCCTCTTCCCAGGGTGCAGGTCACCCCTGGCCACCCACTCCTCGATAGGTGAAGGGGCCTCAGCGGGCTCCCCATCCGCTTCCGTCCACGACCCCAAGATGGCCCAGCTGCCAGACCCCTTCTGCCCACCCAGCCGAGAACATGAAGCCCCTCCCGTCCAGACGTGGGGTCGCCCAGGGACTGCGGGCTCCCGTGACCACGTCCCCCGCAGCTGTGCTCACCAGCGTCCTCACCAGCGCATGCCACCCAGGCTGCCGCCAGCTCTCCTCTCAGGCCTGGCAGCCCTGGGTCCATTCCACACTTGGCACCTGCCACCCTGAGCTGCCGGTGCCGTCCCTGTCACTGCAGTGACCGAAGCTCCTGCCATCTCCATACGGGGGTTGAGCCTTCATGATGCTCTCTAGGGCACAAGGACTGGCTGGCCCAGATGGCCACCACCCCTCAGTTCCAAGGGACACTGTCCTCCGGCTCTGCCCTCCTCTAGAGATGAGCCCATCGCTGTGGGGGAGCTGACCAGCCGTGTGCCGGGCCTCCTCTGTGGACCTCAGCGAGGATGATGACTCATGTACTACCAGGGACCCTGAGAGATCATCAGTCCTGGAATGTTCCAGGTGCCAATGCACCACGCAGGATGAGAGCCACTCAGGCTGGGTGTCTTGTGCAACTTCCCACCCGACAGTAGTGGCCTGTCATCGTCCTGGGGCTGGACGAACTGATGGGGCTGTGGAATTCAGCTGAGGACCAGTCGAGTGGACCACATGGGCATCTGAACATGGTGGAGCCCTGGGTTGCCTCTGAGGTAAGGGTGGCAGGACACTGCCGGCCAGCACCACCCCACCCACCGTGGGCCCCAGGCCTCTCCATCCCAGCACCAGATCTGGGACCAGGAGGGCGACATCATGCAGGTGAAGGAAGCCAGCAGCCCAGGCAGGACAGGCGACACCCACGGGAAATCCATGGCAGAGCTCGGGAACTGGAGCTGGCTTCCTGGAAAAGAGGAAGAAGAACAAGGTTCATCCCCCCACGCCCCAGGGCTCTGCCCAGGGAGCTAGCTCCTCCTTCCCCCCCGGGCACACGGCTGACCCGGGAGGGCAGCTCGGGACCAGCATCGTCCAGCAGAGGTGTTCTGCTGCTCCTGCCGCTGCGTTCAGGGGTCTGGGGCTCAGCCTGCTCAGTCCCCACCCAGGCCCAGGACCCCGTCTGTCCCAGCAGTGTCGCTGAGGTCTGAAGGCACCTGCCGCTCCCAGACTCACGCATTGGAACCTGACCCCAGGTGATGAACCAAGAGGGTTCCACGAGGTGACAGTGTCCTTCTGAAGGGACTCGCAGCAGCCCTTGTCCCCTTCTCTTCCCCTGCAAGAACACAGGGACAGTCCAGCTGAGAGGAGCAGGTCCTCAGCAGACACTAGCCTCCCACTTGACTTTGGAGCCCAGGCTCTAGGAGGGTGCGCAGTGAGTGGGGCGGGCGACCGTCTCCAGCCTCTGCCCTCCTCCAGCAGCAGCCCCTCTCCCACCAGAAGCCACAGGACGGGGAGCGGCACTCGGGACCTTCCAGCCGCTGGAAGCACAAGTCCTCAGCTCTGAGTTGTGCGTCAGCCTCCCGCAGGGCACATGGCACATCCATGGAGTCGCAGGGTAATGGGGACGGCCATCGAGGGCAGTGAGCAACATGCCAGTCCCGGAGTTGAAGGGTCCCCATCCTTAAAAAGCAAGCGACTGTTTCAAATTACCCAGCAAAGAGCACAGCAGGCCCAGAGTCGCCTGGAGGGGCAGCACTTTGCTGGGAAGCCCAGCAGACTGTGCAGAAAAGGAAAAGCTCTGCTCTGCCCTGTCCCGGGAAGTGCGGCAGGGCGAGTGGAGCAAGAGTGAGGCTGGCCACACGCTGCCCACACACCGTGCCAGGCTGGGTCCATACCCGGCATCCCAGAAAGTGCCTGGCATTGGCGATCCTCAGCACAGCATGTTGCAGGGGACGGTGACCAGGCACCCGTCCAGCTGGCACCTGTGACTTCCCTTGGAGATGTAAGGCGGACTGCAGGCCCAGGGGCCACGCCTGTGATCCCAGCCACTGGGGAGGCTGCAGCAGGAGGGTGGCAAGCTCGAGGCCAGCCCAGGCAATTCAGCGAGGCCCTGTCTCATAAAAACACAAAGGCCTGGGGGTGTGGCTCAGTGACAGGCATCTGGGTTCAGTCCCTAGCACAGGGGGGATGCGAGGCTGACCTCAATCAAGGGGCCACGCCACGGCCCAGGGACCTGCACAGGTCTTGGGGTGGAGAGACGTCCCCGACTCCATGGCCTGGGTTCTGTTTTAAAACACTCTCAGCATCCAGGCTCGGAGGAGCCCACCTCAGAAGGTTCAGCCAGGAGGGTCTCGGGTTCAAGGACAGCCTGGGTAACTCAGCGAGGCCCTGCCTCAAAACCCAGTGAGAAGGGCTGTGTGGCTCAGTGCAGAGCACCTGGCCCTGGGTGGCACCCCAGCACTGAAACAAGGAAAGGAACAGGGGGGTTTCTCAAACTCCAGCACACCACGTGGGGCGCCCTGGAGCAGCTGCCTGACTGCTGGACACGAGGCTGAGGCCCGGCGGAGCCCAGGGCCCAGTCAGTGCACGGCGTCGGGCAGAGCGGCAGGCTGGCCCAGGACCACCTGTCCAGGTGTGCGCTCTGGGGGCAGGAACTCACTTGCCTGGGGTGCAGATGCACTGCCACACGCCCAGGGCACGTCCCCAGACCCCGGAGGCACTGTCCTCAGCCTCCACCTCCCTCTGCTCACACACCATCTTGCCTGAGTTGAGCTGGAAGCTCAGGGGGCATTATGTGCATCTCGGCCACCAAGGGCCACACACCAGCTGTGGACAGAACGGCCCAAGGCCAGAGGCTGGACAAGTCCCTCATCTTCTGACTGATGGCCAGACATGGCCCTGGGCAGGACTGGCTGCCACATGCTCGGAGCCCACCCCAAGCCACCTTGAAGGCTGGGGAGACTCCAGACCCCGTGGAAGGCAGTCCTTCTCACCACATCAGCTGACTAGTCCTCAGGCCAGTGAGGAATGGGGGCCAGGTGCTAGCCAGGCTGGACTTGAGGTGATGGACATTCGCACAAGGCTGGAGGCAGAGTAGGGGGAGCTCAGTCTCCAGGTGACGTCAGGCTGAGCGCTCCTCGGAGATGGGAGCCCACGGCCGTCCTGGATAGCGTCCAGTGCCTTCCTGAGTGTTGGTCAAAGCTGGGTGCCAGAACCCCAAGGTCCCCAGCAGGTTCCCCTCGAGCCAGCCCAGGTCTCAGCCCCCCACTGCTGTTTGCAAGGAACGCCATGTGGCACCTCGAGATCGAGAAGGGGCACTTCCAGGACG
The DNA here is from genome assembly GCA_020662805.1 of Glaucomys volans. Classification (NCBI taxonomy): domain Eukaryota; kingdom Metazoa; phylum Chordata; class Mammalia; order Rodentia; family Sciuridae; genus Glaucomys; species Glaucomys volans. The sequence goes on from JAJEJO010002595.1 coordinate 516,292, forward strand.
TGCGCGAGTCCCGCAACGAGGAGGCAGAGGCCAGGGGGAGGCGTCTTCAGGCGCTCGCGGCCCAGCAGCTCTTCAGGGAGAAGGAGGCCTTGGAGAAGGCAGAGAGGAACCAGCGGCTGAGGGTCGGGTGAGCAGCTCCCAGCCCTGCAGTGGCCACCTGCTCCTGCCCACTCTTCTGCCCTCTGCACCAGGGTTTGCCAAGTTCCGCTCCCCACCAACCTCTCTGTGTCTCTTTCCCTGGCCCTGCCCAGGCTCCCTGCCCCTCCCTGTCCAAGCAGTAAGTGCCCCCACCAAATTCCCTCAGCCACAGTAATAGCAACCACCACTGAGACCCACAGACTCTTCCTCCTGGGCACTCTATGCTCCTCCCTAGCCAGGTTGTTCTCTGGCTCCCCTGGGCTCCCCCTGCACTTCTGGCCTCCACCCTCATCTAGCTGCCAGGCCAGGACCTCCTGACCCCTCCCAATGGCTGCCAGGCCCACCTCTTGGTCAGACCTGCTGCTTCCTTTGGACCCAGGGTCCTGGCCACCCGCCTCTCCCATCTCTGCTTCTCACCCGCTCTCCTGCCTCTTCCATACCCAGGACACCATCTGTGCTGGTCCCGTCGTCTCCCAGACCCCTGCCCAGCCTGGGCCAGACCTGCTGTTGGGGGGCCCTCGCACCAGAGCCCCCCAGTAGTGTCTCATTTAACACCATCACCTGCAGTACCAGCCTGCCCGGGTCCCGCCCTCCCGGCCTGGCTGCAGCTGTGGGGGGGGGCAGGGGCGCAGGAGCCCGTTTGGCCATCTCTCTGCCCGTCTGCAGGAAGTCCCTGCATGTGCAGAGGGAGCTGGGGCTCAGACACCAGAGGCTGGTGGAGGACGCCCACAGGAACCACCAGGTGGCCGTGAAGTTCCTGAAGGCCTCCCTGGGACGGTGCGTCCCCTGGACTCTCCCCGGACACCCTCACACTGCGCACGCTCCTCGCTTCGGTGTTGAAACCCCCACAATGGTCATGTCACCACCTGATCATGGAAACCAGCAGAGCTGCAGCCTCCGCTCGGAGCTGGGTTCCCTGTGGAAGAGGACCGGGGTTGCAGGAGGGGCTGGCCCCTGGGTTGCCCCTGCTCCCACACCCCTCTTACAAGCCCACCTTCCTCCAGAGTTCGGGAGCAGGAGCAGAAGGAGGAATCGGAGTCCCGAGAGCACTTGAAGCAGCGCATGGACGCCGTGCTGGCTCTAAAGAACAGCATCACCGCCAACCGGGTAGGTGCGGCCCACCCCTGGCCCTCAGGGGCTGGCACCGGCCTCTGGGGTGGGGGCACTCAGCAGAAGAAAGCAGCCTGACCCTGTCCTTAGGGCCTGTGCCTCTCATGGGCAGAGACACCAGGGCCCTGGGCAGCACCAGGCCCAGGGCAGCGCCAGGCTGCACTGTGCGCAGGGTGGAGTTGGGGTCAGGCCGTGAGGGGCATGGGGAGGGGGAGCAGCCCAACGACGGATCAGGGCACCCAGGGGAGGGCCCGTGCCTGCTCCAGGGGCCCTGGGCTGCGTTCTAAGTGGGGACACGTGGGCACTACCGGCATCTGCTGGCCACGTGAGCCCTGATCAAGGACGCCTGTCCTGAGCAGCAGCCCGCCTGGCAGTGGGCGAGCCCGAGGGTGGGCGTGGGCTGCGGCCTCAGAGCCCCCTGTTTCCAGGAGACGCTGCGAAAGATCCAAGCCTGGGGTCGGGCCCGGGCGGCGCTGACTGAGCAGAAGGCCCAGGTTGAGAAGGAGGCCATCCTGGCCCAGGGTGGGGACGCCTTCAGGCACCTTTTCCACCACCGTCGGCGCCAGCACCTGGAGGCCCAGAGGCGGTGAGGGCAGGGAGGCGGGTGGGCCCAGCAGCTGCTCCACCCCCACAGCCAGCAAAGCCACCCCCACCCCAGCCCCCAGGCAGGCAATGCAGGACCTGGGAAGAGGGCTCTGACCCTCCCACCTTGATGGGACCCTCCTGGCGGGCCTGCCCCACCCGCTCCTGCCAAGACCCCCTCTGTGCCTTCCCCCTGCCGCCCGGGCACCCCAGCTGCAGAGGTCTCCAGGGAGTCTGGGCCCTGCACTCTGCCCCTTGCTGTGAGGCAGGTGAGGAGGTGGGGCCGCGCCCACCCAGCTGGCTGGGACCCCTCATTCCTCCCTCCCCACCTGCCTCCTGGTGCAGCCGCTGCCAAGTGCCTGGGCCCCGGGGCCCTCCTCCTGGGGTGCTGCCTGTTGTCCTGTGCGGGTCCCGGATGGGGGGTCTCTGGCTGCCCCTGCCTCCCCCGCCTTGCGCAGGATGCCCACTAGCTTCCCTGCAAACGTCTTCCTTGGACCTCTGCATCCCCTCCCCCCTCCCCCACGGTCCCTGTCTCCCCGTACCCCGGCTGGCCGCTGCTCAGGATCTGCCCTGCTGTGGCCCCCCAGCCTCTCTGGGCAGCATCAGGGAGCTGGGTGCCATGAGTCTGGGGTGACACACTGAGTTCTGCAGCCTCCGCTGGGCCTCTGTCACGGCCCCCGCCTGCCTCGGCCTGGCTCTTGGGCCATGCCCGTCAGGAGCTGCAGAGTGGAGGAGCAATGTCCTCGGGCCTGCTCCTGCCCTGCTCTGTGCCCAGCTACAGCCTGGGAACCTGGGCACGGCAGCTCATGAGGACCAGGCCTGTGGTGGGACTGCTAGAGAGGCCCAGGCAGGACGAGCTGTCAGGGCAGGGAAGGCAGGCTGCCGTTCAGGCCCGGGTCCCCAGCATGGCAGCCCCTGGCCCCACCAGCTCCTGCCCCCAGAGGCTCGTGGCTCACTGAGACCAGGATGTCTGACCCCAGAGCCCTGCTGGGCTGGACCCAAGCCCCTGGGAAGCGACCAGCAAGGGCAAGCCGAGCCCCACTGGTCCCACGTGGCTGTCCAGGCGAGCGGGCAGCTGGCTCCTGGCTGAGAGTCCCCTCCCACAGGACCTTCCAGGAGGAGCAGAAGCTCCGGAAGCAGGAGATCGTAGGTCGGATTTTGAAAGAGGAGGCCGAGGAGGAAAACCGGAAGAAGAAACAGCCGCCGCCGGCCGGAGCCACAGATGGACACACTCTGAGGGACAAGACCTGGAACTACATCACAGACGTCTGCGCGGGGAGGACGAGCGCCGCGGCCAGCTACCCCCTGGTGAGCCACGCTGCTGCTCTGGGGGAGCCGCGCCTGCAGCCCGGGCCAGCGTGGACGAGGACACGGAGGGCCCAGGGCCACAGCCTCTGTGTCCCCAGGGGAACGGGCCGTCCCTCTGAGGTCTCCCAGGACCTCTGCACCCACTGCAGACCTGCCCCACCCATGGGGGAGCCGGTCCGGCCCAAGGGCAGCCCGCCGTGTGTCCACCCACTGCCACCGCCCGCAGGCTCACCCGCACGCCGGGGCCTGCTTGGCGCCAGGGGCTGTGAGGTGACCGCCCTCGGGTGGCAGTTTATTCCTAGTTCACTTTCCCAGAGGGCGAAGGCAGGTGGGCCTCCCAGCCCACCAGGCCTCTGTGGGAAGCCCCCTGCCACCGCCACAGAGCCCGAGGGGCTGGCCGAGCGGTGAGCAGGGCTGGGGCAGGGCTGGGGCAGGGCCGCAAATGTCCACCCGGCCCAGTGTCTCCCTAGAAGGACCCTCCCTAGAATCTGCCAAGCACCGTGCAGAAAGGCGGGAGCTGCATTTCAGGGGAAAGAGCAGCGTGCGTCCCAGACCCAGGAGGGGGCTGCACGGCCGGCCCCCGGCTTCCCGCAGCCTGTCTTCCTCCTGCTGGTCACAGTCCCGTCCTGAGTGTGTCCCCCGGCATCCTGCCTACAGGAGGTGGAGGCCACCACACACCCCGAGACCTCTCTGCTTCTGAAAGTCATCTCCAGTGAGTCGGTGCAGGGGGACCCCGGGGCCACCAGTGGAGAGGAGGAGACGCTGGTTGAACCCGAGATCCCCGGGCTTTGGCGGGAAGACCATACATGTTACCAGGTAACACTGCTCGGCAGGGCCTTGCGGGGACTCTCCCTGGCCTGCACCTCTGGCTCTGAGGCCTCTCCTTGCTTTCCCTGCCCATCTCTGGCTCCTTCCCATGCCCAGCACTGCCCAGCACCGCCCTCCTGCAAACCTCAAGGGCTTCCTCCTCCTTCCCCAAGGGGCCAACATGGCACGATGGTCCCAACTCCCCGCTCAGCCCAGCTCCCCATCCCTGGGGCCCAGTGGTCACCCTGCACTGTGGCCAGGAAGGGCAGGGGCTGGAGGAATAGCCCTGTATCACTGCCCACCACAGGGAGGCATTCTAGAGGAAGGCCATGGGCACAAGGCTGGCGGCCCCTAGGAGACCTGCCGAGTGCTGGTCCTCTGGACTGCAAGACGATGTCCCCAGCTATGATAGCCACAAGAGTGGCTCTGTCCCCTGGGAAGGTGCTGCCCACCACCGGCTCCCATCAACATGGGCTGCCTTCGCAGTCATGGCAAAGCCACTTTGTCCTGCTGGCCCTGGGGAAGTTCCACTGGCAGGGCAGTGACAAGACAGGCCTGACTGGCCATGCTTCTCTGTGCCCAGTGGGCAGAAGTGGGCGGTCAGGGGCTAGGCAGATGCCATCTGGCTTCCCACCATGGAGGCCAAGGCATGTGCTGTCCCACGAGCTGAGCTGAGCCAAGGCTCTGAGCAGATTCCTTGCCAGGCAGAAGAGAAACCATCTAGGGCCATCTTGGATCCCAGCTCTGCTGCTGAGGTCAGAGGTGGCTTTCCTGGCACCGACTGCCCCTGGAGAAAATTGCTTCCTGCAGAACTTTCCAAAAACTTGCTCCCATGCTGACTCAGCAAACTAGAACCCCACCCCGGCCCCCGCCATTTCCTGAAGATATCCTGCCTGAGTCCTGCAAGCTGTTTTTCTTCCTCTCACTTTTTTCCAAAGCACACATCCCTGAAGTGGGGCCTCCCTCCTCTCTACCTCGGGGTGTTGGGCCCTCCCACTTCGCCAGCAGTCCTGGGTTTGGCCCTGCACTGTGCCAGCTTCAGGCCTTGAACCACAGCCATATCTGTCTCTGTTGCCCAAGGAACACAAGGAGGATGTGGACCGGAAGCCCGTGGGTGGCACCAAGATGGACAAGGACATCCTGGCACGCACAATGGCGCAGCTGCGCAGCGGGGTGGTCCACAAGCAGGTGGTCTCGGGGCGGGAGTTCAAAGGCTGCCCCTTCAACAGCAAGCCCCGGCTGGTCCACTTCAAGGTGAGCCGCGGGTGGCACTGGGCCAGAGGCACTAGCCCGCGGCCACCCCCAGTGCTCTTCCCTAACCTTGGAAACTCAGAGGCACTGCAGGCAATGCAGACCCCGCAGGGCCGCGTCCGGTGGTTTCACTCGAGGAGGCCCCAGGAGTCCAGCCCCAGTGGCCTGCTGGCCAATGTCAGCAGGTGCAGGGGGCAGGTGAGGCCAAGGTGGCTGGCCTGAGCCTCCCTCCTCTTCCTCCCTGCGGCCTCCGTGAGTCACATCTGCCGAGGCTGGCTAGACACTGGTGGGCAGGACTTATATCCACCTCTTGTACCCCAGGGCCTTCTCAGCTGAGGGAGGCCTGGGGAGCCTCCCTGGCCTGGCCATCCCTGTGAGCCACTCCCCAGTGCCCTTGAGACTGTGGCCCAGGCCTGGGGTCAGCACCTCCTGACTCTCTAGGACTTCGAGGTGGGCAAAGTGTACAAGAAGAAGGTCACGCTGGTGAACGCCACCTACACCATCAACTACTGCTCGCTGGTGGGCGTGGACGAGGGCCTGCGGGACTTCATCCACATCGGGTGAGCGCGGCTCCGGCCTCCTGTGTCCCAGGTCCTGATGCTCGCTCAGCAGGCCCCTGGCAGCCAGGGAGCCTTTCCACAGGAAGAGTGCAGCCCCCTCCTTCCTGGGATGGCTGGCCTGCCTTGCTCTCCCGCCCTGCACCCCATCCCGCTCCCCAGAGGCTCCCAGCTCCCCCTTCCCACCTGTGCTGCTTCTGCGGCTGGGCCTGCCCCCACGCTTGGCTTCCGGCCTTGGCTTAGCTGCAGCTTTGCTGTCTGTTCTGCTCCCTCCCCAGCCTCTTCCAGGCTGTGAGAGCAGGTCTGAAGGCCCAGAGTGGCCCTAAGGGTCACCATGCAGCTGGGCGCAGTGATGCCTGCGATCCCACGAACTGGGGAGACTAAGGCGAGAGGACCATAAGTTAGAGGCCAGCCTCAGCAACTTAGCAAGGGACTGTCTCAAAATGAAAAAATAAAAAGGACTGCAAAGTGGCTCGGTGGCAAAGCACCCGTGGGGCTCAATTCCCCAACTCCAAAAAAAAAGATTTATAGGGCCCAGGGGTGCCAGGTCCACTGGTGTGTGAAGCACAGTCCCTAACCGGGGCTGTCTGGCACGGGGTCCTAACTCTCCCTCTCCACCGGCTGCAGGGCCCCCGGCCTCCCTGACAGCTCCTCCCGGTGAGCAGTGCTGGCCAAGCAGGGCTCTGGCCAGTTTTCCCCCAGGACGTTCTGTTCTCTAGGGAGCTGAGCGGCGGTGGATGGCAGTCCCTCTTCTCTCTTCCCTGTGGTTTCCTGAGGCCTCGCTGTCTGCGGAGGGCGCGGGCCTGGAGTCTTTTTTTTCTTTTAGTCGTTGATGGGCCTTTATCTTATCCCTTTGTTTCTGTGTAGCGCTGAGAATGAACCCAGTGCCTCACACCTGCAGGCAAGCGCTCCCCCGGCCGGCTGGCTCTGTCCACAGGTGCGGTCCCGCTCTCTGCCGCTCTGCCTGGGCGCTCCTGTGGCCTGCGGGGCCTTTGGGGGCGTGTGCTCCCCCGGGTCGGTGGTGGCTGCTGGGCTGCCCTGCTCCCGACGGACCTCTGCAGGCGCCATTGCTGTGCAGCTGTGGTCCTCTCCTGGCCGCCCACCCAGGAGACCCGCTGCTCTCAGAGCCCTGGACCCGTGTCCTGTCGCACTGCCAGCCTGGGTGCCAGACGCCTCCTTCTTCACCCGAGCCCACGTGGCCCTGTGTGCCTCCTGCACCTCCAGCCGGCCCCCCACCCTGATCCCATGCTCTGCCTCCTGGGGCACACAGCTTTCCCCAGCCCTGCGTCTCCCGCATCTGGCCAGCAGCTGAGGTTGCTGACTGCGTGTCTCCTCTGAACACGCCCAGCCCTTCCAGACGAGCTGGATTCCTGCCGCCAGCTCCTCTTCACAGTCTGTGTGCCGCTCACATCACCCATTTTATTTTATTTTATTTTATTTTATTTTATTTTTTTTCAATGAAAGAACCAGGCTTTCATGTATGCTAGGCTTTGTAACTGAGCTTCATCCCCAGCCCCCAGCCTTTTTTTATTTTTTTATTTTTATTTTTTATTTTTTTGGAACTGGGGATTGAACTCAGGGACACTCGGCCATTGAGCCACATCCCCAGCCCTATTTTGTATTTTATTTAGAGACAGGGTCTCACTGAGTTGCTTAGGGCCTCGCTAAGTTGCTGAGGCTGGCTTTGAACTCGCGATCCTCCTGACTCAGCCTCCCGAGTTGCTTGGATTACAGGCGTGCGCCAACACACCCAGCCCACCCATTTTAACTACGCTCACTTACTTTTATCTCTGCCGTGCCAGGGATGGAACCCAGGCCTCGCACTTGCTCTGTGACTGAGCGGCACCCGGCCCTCAGGTCTCCCCAGGCCCTGCTTAGGCCTTGGGTGGGCAGAGTCCCTGCTTCCTCCCCAACAGAACAGGCTGTTGGTGCCAGGGGGACACTGCCAGCCAGGGACAGCTTTTGTATTAAACTTTCAGTTTGTGCCATTTCTAAGCCCGTGCTTCCGCAAGGAGGCCTGGGGTGCAGGGGCTCTCCCTCGCCCAGGCCCAGCCAGCACCAACCCAGCCCTGCTGGTCCCCTGTGGGGTCAGGCTATTCTCCTGGGCTGCTCGTGCCCACGGTCCCCCCAACGTTGGCTCTAAAGCCTGATGCGTTGGGGTCCTCAGGGGAGTCGGGGCCCTGCTCACCCTCAGCATCCACTTCCCTGGAGACTTGGCCCTGGGCACTGGCCTCTCTCACGCACTCACTGGACAGGCCGCACCGTTACTCGGGTATCTCCTGTCCACTGGGACCTGGGGCAGCTGGACAGCATCTTGGGGAGGGAGGGACCCAGGAGGCCTGACCACCATGTGCCCTGGACCATTGTGTTGGCAGCTTTGACCCCCCTGGGCCCATGTCAGCCGGGATGTCCTGTGAAGTGCTGGTCACCTTCAAGCCCATGGTGAGTCCCAGGGCCACAACGGGCTGCTCTTCTCAATTTCTTCCAAACAACATTCACATCATCCTGAAAGGCCAAGCGGAATCACAGGCCAGCAGCGTGGAGCTGCCCCCTGGCACGTCCCTGCAGCCTCTGCCATGGCAGCCCCTCCTAGACGCGTCTGGGCCCTTCCCCGGGCCCTGCGTGGCGGGTGGTGGGCAGGTGCCTGCGTGTGACAGCCCGTGGGTCAGGTCACAGTGGCTTGTGTGTCTGGGGTTGTTTCGTTTTTCAGATAAACCAGGATCTGGAAGGAAGCATCTCGTTCTTGGCTCAGACAGGCAGCTTCTCTGTGCCCCTGAAATGCTCGACAAAGAAGTGCTCCGTGAGTTCCAGGCCCTCCGCTGGCTTTTCTGGGGCCCTGGGAGTGACGGTCCTGAGGGACGCGGGGATCAGCGCTCCACCACAGGCCAGCCCAGCAAGCCCGCGTCCAGGCCCCTCTGGCCACTCACGTCCCCTCTCATACCACCTCGTGCTCCTGGGTGAGGCAGCTGTTGGTTTGATGTCCCTAAAGCTGGACTCTGCTGCCCCAAGCTGTCATGGCCCACGCCCAGAGCTGCAGCTTCCAGGGAGGCCTGACCCTGGGTCGCCCAGCCTGGCTGTCCTGCCTGGAGCCAGGTGCAGGCTCACCCTGAGGGGAGGGGAGGGAGGGCCAGGCTCCCCGTGGCCCCGGGGCTGCAGATGACAGGCAGGTGAAGACTTGTTGTAGGGCCGTGGTCCCCTGGGCCGTGGCCTCCACAAGTGCCTGCCCCCTCGTGCTGGGCTCCCTGCCGGCCCAGAACAGCTTGCTGTGGGGTCCTTTGGCAGCTGTCCCTGGACAAGGAGCTCATCAACTTTGGCAGCTACGTGGTGGGTGAGACCACATCCCGCACCATCACACTAACCAACGTCGGGGGCCTCGGCACAAAGTTCAAGGTTCTCCTGGCTTCGGAGGCCTGTGAGATGGAGGAAGAGGCGCCGCCCCTCCTGAAGATGGTGAGCGCTCCTGCTCTGACCAGCAGGGCGGCCGCCAGGGCAGGGCAGGGTCTCCACCTGAGCACAGCCCACGCCTGTGACTGGGCCGTGAGACCGGCTGTCGGCAGAACCCGGAAGGTGGGGTAGCAGCCAGGAGCACCAGGCCGCCCTCCCGCAGCACCCCAAGGCCTGGACTCAGGGTGCAGCCCAGGAAGCATGAGGCGGGCCTTCGTCTCCCAGGAGGGCTGTCTCCGGGCGCTCGGGACCAACCTGGCTGCACCCAGGCCGGGGGTCGACCGAGGAGCGGGGCAGCCGTGCGCCTTGCTCCCTCAGCTCCGAGGACGGCACCATTCCTGCAGCGAGCCCTGGGCCCTGCCCCTCGGTTCCGCCTGCCATGTTGGTCTCAGCAAAGCCCTGGGCAGGGGCTCACCAGGGAAGACAGAAACAACGGGGCAGCTGCTACATGGGCAGGTGGACAGGAGACGGGGACCTGGGGACAGGGCTTGCTCTGGGCAGGTGGGGCCCCTCTGGGCATGCAGGGATCCTGTGCCAGCCCATGGGGAGGGAGGAGGGTCGGCTGGCCTGGGCCGAGGCAGAGCCAGCCCGGGACGAGCAAGCTGGCAGGGCGGGACAGGGCCAGACTCAGAGATGGGATCCGAGATGGGTGTTCTGGCAGGGGACGGGGGAGCTGGCCAGGTGAACGGCTCAGACCTGTCCTGGGCAAGCCACTGCTGTGCCCGAGAACCAAAGGGGCAGAGCAAGAGCCCGGGCAGCATCCCCTGGCCCAGACACAGCCGGGTCTTCACCTGGGTCCCGGGGCGGGGTGTTGGGGAGCCGAAGGGAAAGGTGGCGAAGGTGTGAACTTGCCTTTCAGAGCAGCCTGTTCACCTCCGAGGACAAGAGCCTCTATGACAAGGGCCTCACCAGCGTCTCTGAGCAACAGTTCAGAGGCAACGAGACCTCCCCTCCCGAGGAGTTGGAGAAGACGGAGGGTGAGGGCGTCACCTACCCTGTGCCCCTCTGCCGTGACTCCCACGCTGCCCGGGCAGGCTAAGGGGAGGGCATGTGTGGACGGGAGAGCCTTCAGGACAGCTGTCCCAGGGCCGCTCTCGACTCTTGGTGCAGGCGGGCAGGGGCCGGGGAGAGGGCCACAGACCAAGGGCCTGAGCGCGAGGGCATAGAGTGGAGCCCAGGGCTTCACCCTTAAGTGAAGATGGACAGGAAATATTCATGTGTGCAGATCAACACCGGTTTGGGGGTGGGTGAAATTCCACTCAGGTGCGAGCGACAGGAGACCGACCGTAGCTCACGGGCACCGGCAGCCACGTGCTGGGGCAGCGTCGAGGCCGGGAGCCCTGCCTGGGCGCTAGGTCCACAAGGTGCAGGCGGTCCCCATAGCTGGGGGGTGTCCGTGTCGTGTCCCCTGCAGACCCTGCAGAAGTGCACACAGCACCTGCGGATGCGCTGGAGGCTTGTCCGCGTCCGGGCAGCCCCAGGCCTGCTCTCACCCCTGTGCCCCGGCACGGCTGCCCTCAACGCCCTGCTTCTCTTTGGGGCCAGCAATGATTGGCTTCCTGCTCCAGCCCTCCTGGGAACAGGAGGCTGCGCCCCATTCATCCGTGGACACTGCCCAGGGCGTGTTATGAGGCCCCGGGGTGTGGGCCACTGTGACCAGCTCCACTCATCTCTGCGACCCAGGGCGAGGCCTGCTCCCTGCGTCCAGGGTGCATCAGCTGCGCCTTCGATAGCTCTTCTCAAGTTCTTTCTCAGAGCAGCCGAGCTGATTCAGGCCCACCACTATGCACGGCCATGCTGTCCAGTGTGGCTGTCACCGGCCCATCTGCTACTTGAATTAATCCATCTTCAGTGTAGAAATCCGGTTCCTCCTTCACACAAGCCACGTTTCCAGTGCTCAGTGGTGACAAGGGGCCAGTGCTATATTGGACAGCCCAGAAATCCTGCTGGACAGCAAAGTCCAGGCCCTAGAGAGTCCTACTCTTCGGGAGGTCTGGCCAGGTCTGCTGTCCAGGTCATCTGGGCTCCTGATGCCCGCCTCCAAGCCTGTTTCTGTGGCCCCAGGGCCCTGCCCGCGGCTCCCTTCTGCTGCTCTCTGGGGGCCTGGGGCTTTTCCCAGCGTGTTCCCAGGAGTGGCTCTTGTACCCTAGACGCAGCCCTCTACGATGCCTTTGCTCAAAGCCACACCTAAGACTTTCAGACATACCAGTCATTCCGTGTGTGTGTGTGTGTGTGTGTGTACACGTGTGATGTCCTTGTCCCAGAGTCACAGACACGTGACACGGCCCTGAAGTCTTGGGCTGTGATCCAGCTGTGGAGGCGGGGTGCAGATGCAGGCTTCTCCACGTGGGTAGCCACCTTTCCTGAATGCATGTTGGAAGGCCTTTGCTTCACCCATGGGACTGATCAGTACCATGGGCATGGCCACGTCCTGCTCAGCTGACCAGCTGCCCCTTAGCACGCCACCCTGACTCTGCTGGGGAAGCCTGTGTCCTGTGTTTCAGGAGAGTTGCTCTGGGTGGTTTAGGGTCTTTGCATTTCCATATAAGTTTTAGGATCAGTTTCTTGATTTCAGCTGTGGAGCTGAATCTGCCTGTGGACCTGGAGCCCCACCTTGCGAACAGCCGGCCATCGCAAGCCTGGCTCTGCTCCTCAGCCGCTGGTTCTTCGCTGCCTTTCCCTCAGGGCTTCGCAGTTCTTGGTGTGGAGGTCACATAGATTTGGGGTCCAGGGCAGTTATGATGTCTGGATTTGCTTCTACTCTCCCATTTCGCCTTCCAGAGCAAGAGGGCGCCTCTGCGGCGGGCGGCTTGGCAGCGTTTCCTGGGGAGGAGCGGGCTGAGATCACGCTGGGGGAGGTCAGCGGCCGCCCTGCTCAGCCCGGCTGTGTCCCCTTCCTCCACTCACCCCCACCTGGGCCCTTCCACCTGCTTCCTGGTTCCAGCCTCCAGGAACGTTGTGGTCTCAGCGAGGGCAGTGCCCCACCCCTGGCTAGGACTGGGCAGGACCAGGGCAGCAGGGTGGGTTGCTGGGTGCAGGGCATCTGGTCCAGCATGCAGAGGATTTTGGCAGCAGACCCTCCTGGGCTGGAGCACAGCGAATGCCAGAGCCACAGGGGAGCAGGCAGGCTGCCTCTGCCCACAGCAGGACCAGGGCAGCACGTCCTCACAGGGAAAGCCCAGCTCAGTGTCTGCGTAACCTAGTGGCCCCCAGAGACACGCTCCTACTCCCGCTCCTCCTGTGACGTGGCTGCTGGGAGGGTCAGTGGAAGGCACCCTCATAAAACCGTGAGACCTCAGACCCAGTGGTACCCCTCCTTCCTCACAGGTAACGGAGGGGGAGATTGGCCCTTTCAGCTCCATCAGAGTGCCCGTCGTTTTCACCCCGGTCATCCCAGGGGAGGTCCAGACCCAGTTCAAGGTCATGTTCAAGAATCCCAAGTGTCCAACAGTGAGTACCCTGCTGCCGCCGGCGCACACAGCCCAGCCGGGAGAGCCTCCCTCCACAGCTGTGGGAGCTGCCCTTGTTGCTTGGCTGGAGAGCCGGTGGCACAGTTGGTGGGCACCGGAGCCGATGCACACTTGCACACACGTGTAGCTTGCACGTGATGCAGCAGCACATGTGCACAACAAGTGCACACATGGAATCCAGGGGTGCCCTTCCACTGAGCTACTCTTCTTATCCGGGCTCCCCAGATCTCAGGAGGCAGAGTCCGGGGAGAAAGTGGCAGATGGGGAAGCAGTTGTCTCTGCTCCTTCCAGGGCCCCTGCAAGACTTCTGAGCTCTTCTGTAGCCTCCAGTTTGTATTAGGGATAAAGTTTTTATATGTAATGGGTAAAACTTTTACATTTTTCTGTATATAGTACATTACCGTGTAATGAAAGTTGGGTTTTTGCTTTTTTGCGGTGCTAGAGACTGAACCCAGGGCCTCGTGCATGCTAGGCAAGCTCTCTACCACTGAGCCACATCCCAGTCCTTTTCAAATTTTAAGACAGGGTCTCAGTTGCACAGGCTGAACTCGTACTTGCAATCCTCCTGCCTCAGCCTCCTGAGTAGCTGGTATTACGGGTGTGCACCCCTGTGCCCAGCTGTATTCTATTTTTTTAAGTTTGAAATCTTTGTTAACAAAAGTAATTTTAAAGTATAATGACATGAAAAATGCCTCAGAACTCTGCAACGTGGCTTGTGTCATTATTGACCTTCCAGTATTTCTAATTCGAGTTACAAAAAGTCAACCCAAAAAGTCGGAATTTTCCTGCCAAGCTTTCTTAACGCCGGCTGCTCTGCGGGGACGGACTCACCACTGAGTCACCTGTCCACATGCAGCTGTATTTCAGAGCCACGGGCGTGGCCATCGACGTGCCAGTCTGGGTGCCCAAGCCCAACCTGAACATGAAGATCTGCATGTACGACCGGCTCTACCAGGACTCGGTCCCCATCCACACACGGTGAGCCCCCTGGTGGCGAGCGGGAGAGCGGCAGCCAGGGACGGGCTACACTGTGGCCAAGGATCCCCTGGGGTGGCCAAGGCGACAACCCTGAACATCTGGGAAGTCCCGGTGTCATGGGGGTTGCCGCTGTGGGAGGCAGGAGGCCCAGACAGATCTGAAGATGGAAGAAGAGACCCTGGAGAGCCAGCACTGCCCGGAGCTGCAGAAGCACCTGGCCTGCCCACTCCTTTTTGAACTTGAACTCCAGCACTCTGAGAATTAGTTTGTGTGACTTTAGGCCCCTGAGTTTGCAGTAAGTTGTTTCAGCAACTGCAGGCGCCAGGCAAGGGTCTCAGTGCCTCGGGGACACAGCGTAGTGGTGACAGAGAGCACAGAAGAGGACCTGAGAAGAGCGCGTGGAGGTCTGCAGCCCATGGCCACCAGCCAGACTCGGCGCCTGGGGGAGAGAACAGGCCAGCCCTCAGCCTCACAGCGGTCATTCCAGCACCTCTGCTGTCAGCACCCGGGCAGGGGCAGGGCCTGCTGGTGCCAAGCCCAGGTGTCCCCGCTGGGCACCCACCACCTGAGACCTGGCACCAGCCCCAGGCTCTGGTCTCGCTCCACCACGGGAGCGTCGTCCGCGACACCTCGGCAGCAGCAGTGCCAGTCGGGGAGAAAGCTGCTTCCGTGAGGGAGGCAGGGGCTTGGCAGGAGGGGCCCGGGGCCGGGTTGGGCGGTGCGCCTCCGAACACCAGGCGCTTCCTGGCCACCTGGGCAGGGAGGATGGCGAGGAGGAGAGTGGCGCTCTCTCCACCCTGACTCTAGGCACAGGTGTCAGCGCAGGAAGTGATCTTTTTTGGGGGGTGGGTGCTGGGGACTGAACCCAAGGGCTTGGGTTCAGTCCCCAGGCATGCTGCCCAGCCTTCTTTAATCTTTGTTTTGAGACGGGGGCTAAGTGGCTGAGTTGAGCTCCAACTTGCGATCCTTCTGTCTCGGCCCCCGGATTGCCGGACATACACGCTTGCGCCACCACACCCAGCTAGTCAGTGATTTTTTAAAAGCATCTAACATCAGTCATTTGGAGTTCTGCTTAGTGGTGGGTCTCACCTGCCCGCGTGTAGGAAAGGTGTTCATTCATGAGGACCCCTTGCCAGAGTGCCCAAGGACCAGTGGGGCAGCCCAGGAATGTGGAGCTGCTTGGCTCCCAGGTGGAGGGGCACATTCCCTGAGCACCAAGTGTCCTCTCTCCATGCAGGCCAGTGCCCAGCGGCAGGAGCACATGGGGCCTGGCCAGCCATACGGTGGGCCACATTCCAGCACCTACCCTGGGGGCTGCTCAGAGGCAGACGGGTAGTGGGCAGGAGGCCATCCAAAGAGCAAGCAGGGATGTTTTCCTCTGGGCCCTCTTGGCCCTGACTCAGGCCCAAGGGGCACTGCTAGGACAGGACTTCTCCTCCTCCTCCCTAGGGCGCTGTGGGCTTCGTCATCAGGGTCAGGGCTGGGTGGGGGTCTGGAAGGCACTGGGCCCCAGACCCTGTGCAGCGCGGGGACAGACAGGGGCTGTCAAACATTCCGAAGAGGAGCCAGAAGGCTCTACAAGGTTCTGGAACGGTTGCTACAAACCCCAGGCAGGCCAGGTCCCTGGTCCTCCCTCCTCAGGCAGCCTTCCCACCTTGACTGAGCGGTGCCTCCTTTCACAGGGATAAGGAAGGCAGCATAGGGGGTAGCAGGGGCTGTTTGCCACCACAGGGGAGGCTGGCCACCATTGCTGCCTCTGGTAGACCCCAAGGGCAAGCACGGCTGGGGAGAGCCTGGCCGAGAGGAGGAAGAACAGGCGGCCTGATGGACTCAGAATCTGGCTGCCCCCGGCTGGTCCTGACTGGGGGCCTGGCCACCCAGAGCCTCCAGAGTGCCCAGTACAGAGTGCGAGGCAGGAGGCAGAGCCCCACGCTCCTCCAGCTCTCTGGCCCTGGCAGGAGGCCCCCCAGAAAGCACTCCAGTCTCAGAGACCCCGGGTCTGGGCGACATCTCAGGTGCGGGAGCTGTTTGTATTTTTAAGAATTTCCTGGGGCTGGGGTGGTAGCTCGTGGTGGAGCCCTTGCCTCTTGGGTTCGATCCTCAGCACATAAAAATAAAGTAAAGGCATTGTGTCCGTATACAGCTAAGAAAATATTTTAAAACAATTCCCATCAGGTTTCATTTCAGAGCAACCCATAAGGACAGGGCGCACCGTCGGGGGCATGGCGCTTGGCTTGGGGTAGAGGTGCGCCGGATGCTGTCTCGGGCACCGTGGCTGGAAAGACAATGGCGCAGAGTCAGGCACGCCTGCTGGGTCAGTCCTGTGACCCCATGGGTGCCCTCTCGCCTGCTGCAGATCCAAGGTGGCGCTGCGCCTAAAGTTCGAGGTGTGCAGGGAGCTTCGAGGCCACGTGGAGCTGCTGCCCGAGACCGGCTACATCCAGGCCCAGTCGTCCTACTCCGTGCAACTCAAGTTCCTGCCTCGGTGAGCACCGGCTGCCAACCACTCCTGCCGGGCACACACCATGTGCCGCCTGCCAGGGCAGTGTGACAGCCTCCTGCCTGCAACCCGCCCAGCCTCTGCTTGGACGCGGTGGCACCCCGTGCTCGGGTGTGCATTCCTTACAATGGCCTGTTCCCTTTCTCCGTGACTCCCCAAATTCCAAGTTACCTGGAGTTGTCTCTACCTCTGTCCTGATTCTGGTCACCCCCAGGGTGTCTCCATTACCCACTTGTCCCCACATCCTCCCTGGGCCAGGCCCTCCTTGGGACACCAGGGACTCCTGCACAAGGGTGTGTTCCATCTGCCCCCTGCGTGTGTCCTTGGCTTCTTCCTTCAGCCGGGTGGACAGTGGATCTTGCTTCGCCTTTTTGGGTGCTTTGAGGCAGAAGTGCTCTTTTTAACTCTGTTGCTGGTCACCCTGGAGTAGCTCTGGCTCTGGCCACTCAGCCCAGTGCCCGGGGCTAGGATCTGGGAACAGGCTGTCCAGAGAGCGTGGCCCACAGAGCAGGATGTACAACTGGGGGCCTGGGCGGGAGTGGGGGCGGCCTGCCTCCACTCCTGACCTCCCAGGGAGGGGGCAGAGCTGCTGGGCTTGCCTGGGGGCCGGTCATCCTGGCAAAGTGCATGCTTTTCTTTCTTGCTTGTGTTTTTCACAGTATTTCTGTAATGATACTGATTTCTTTTTTAATCAGAAAGCAAACCATTTTATTTTTTAAATTTTATTTCTTGAACCCAGGGGCACTTTGCACTGAGCTGCAGCCCCAGTCATATTTCGAGATAGGGTCTCGCTAAGCTTGCCCAGTCTGGCCTCACACTTTCCTCCTGCCTCAGCCTCCCACGCCTCGGGATGCCAGGAGTGCCCCATGGCACCTGCGAGAGCCAAGCGTGTTTCACACTGGCTTTGCAAGGTGCCGTCCAGGACCCCTGTAGGTGGCGACCCTCGCTCATCTTGAACACGGCTGTTGAGTCTGTTCATCTGACTAGAACCCTCAGGACCCACCACACTCCGAGTCACAGTGCGTCGGCCTCCCTGGGGCAGCTTTCTGCCCGTGCAGGACTCAGGCCCCAGGGGCCCTGCTGGCCACTGACACCATGGGAGCTCAGAGGTCTGCTCCGCGCAGACCTGGTGCGCCCGCATCGCCTGCTGCGCGGCTCTGGCGGATGTCAGCCCGGCCCCGGGCAGCCTCCCTGTTGTCTCCTGACACGAGGGGGTGCATCGCGTGCCCTCTCCTGCAGGCAGTCCCTCCCCGAGGACGCAGGCAAGTACTTTGACAAGGAAAGCAGAGTGCTGGAGGCTCCGATGACCATCTGGGTGGCCGACCAGGTCTGCACAGGGCTCTTCCTGGGAGGGCCACTTGCCCCTGGGGAAGGAAGCCCTGCTGGGGAGGGGGCTGCACCCAGGGAGGCCCCCAGGGCGGCGCCCTCGCTGCAGTGCCCATCCTGGCCTGCTGTGGCGTGATGGGCAGCCCTGCCTCCCGCCACACTGGGCTTCACAGTGGGAAAAGGGAGGGTTCTGGGGACGCTCACCCACCGTCTGTGCCGCAGATAAAGCCAGTGGGCTTCACCGTGCAGGCTGTGGTCACCACCTCCGACCTGGAGCTCAGCCCCCAGGAGCTGGACTTCGGCCACTGCACCATCTTTGAGGCCATCAGGACCGAGATCGTCCTCTACAACCACTCACTCCTGCCCCAGGAGTTTGGGTTCGTGGGACTCCCCAAGGTGCCTGCCACACTCAGGTCCCAGCCTGCTCCCAGGCACCAGCCACCCCTGCCTGCACACCCTGCCGCCCCTCCCTGCCGTCCCTCTCCCTGTCCCTGCAGCCCTCCTTGGTCCTCGTCTTCCTAGCTCTCCCTCTTTTGGTGGGATGCACCATGGGGCTCCTGACCCTCACCTCTCCCTGCCTTCCGGAACTTTCCCTTCCTGGACTGTCCCCATATCCACAGGCACGCACGGGCGCACACACACACCTGAATGCTCATGACACTCACCTGCCACCCCCCATCACAGCTGTGTGCCCTCACACCTACTCTGTGTGTGGGTCCACACGTCCCCCACGCTGCCGCCCAGCACTGTTTCCACTGTGGAGTTGGTGTTCTCCCATTTCCTAGTTTGTGGACGTCCAGCCCAACGACGGGTTCGGGACCATCATGCCGCTGGAGGCTCTGCCGCTGGATGTGATCTTCCAGCCCACCAAGGCTAAGGAGTACGACTTTGAGCTGGTCTGCAAGTCGGAGGTGGACAGGTGAGCCTGCTGACCGGGGACCCCCCCCCCCCGCAAAGGAGGGACAGCTGTGAACTTACATCTTACATGCAATTTTTTATTTTTTATTTTTTGGTACTGGGGATTAAACCCAGGGGCACTCCACCACTGAGCCACATCCCCAGCCATATTTTGTATTTTATTTAGAGACAGGATCTCACTGAGTTGCTTAGGGCCTCGCTAAATTGCTGAGGCTGGCTTTGAACTCTCAATCCTCCTGCCTCAGCCTCCCAAGTGCTGGGATTACAGGTGTGCGCCACCGCGCCCGGCTCTTTCATGCAATTTTAATGCGCTTCACATGTTCATATTTCTTTGATTAATTGAATACTACTAATAATGTGCATATCTCCACCCAGAGAGATTTTTTTAAACATTTAGAGCCTGTGGTCATAGGTTATAAAAATATACATTGAATACCACATTTTCATCATCAACCAAGACAACAAGATAATCAGTACCACCATTTAAAGAATAGGAAAATACATATAATCAGGGCTGGGATGCAGGTCACCTCAGAACGCTTGCCTGGCATGCCCTCGCCCCAGGTCCAATCCCCAGAACCCCCCTACACACACACACACTGTTGGGGAAGCCAGGCACGGAGGCCTCAGCAACTCCACAGGACCCCATCTCAAAATAAAAGTAAAAAGGCTGGGGATGTAGCTCAGTGATCAGGACCCCCTAGGGTCAATCCCTGGCCCTGCAAAATAAATCAGTAAATAAATGCTGATGGGGACATGCTATGGCAACAAGAGTGGACTTAGACTTTCCCAGTGGTTAAAATGGGTGACTCTCTGGGCATGGTGGCTCCACCCCTGTGACCCTAAAGACTCAGGAGGCTCAGGCAGGAAGATTCCAAGTTCAAGACCAGCCTCAGCAACTTAGGGAGAACCTCAGAAACTTAGCAATATCTTGCATCAGAATAAAAAATAGAAAGGAGCCGGTGGCGCACACCTGTAATCCCAGCACTTGGGAGGCTGAGGCAGGAGCATTGTGAGTTCAAAGCCAGCCTCAGCAACTTAGCAAGGCCCTAAGCAACTCAGTGAGATCCTGTCTCTAAATAAAATACAAAATTG